>JAQQAE010017120.1:0-11570 GCA_029823295.1 Pseudamia nigra
TCAAGGGATACGAGACAGGTGTGGGAACCCAGGGAGAACAGGACGCAGGTGTGTGAGATGAACACAGGAGGGCGGGGCTGACACAACCTCTGAAACACAAGGCAGAAGGGGTGAGAAGCAGTAGTGAATCAAAACACCACATAAACATAAACAAACACTTAAACCTGACCTGCTCTGTTGCCGACCCTCACATAGTGAAGTTGGGATGTTGTGTCAAATGTAAATAAAAACAGAATGCAATGATTTGTAAATCTCATAAACCCATATTTTATTCCCAATAGAACATAAACAACACATTGGATGCTGAAACTGAGACATTTTACCATTTCACCAAAAATATTAGTTCAATTTGAATTTGATGGCAGCAGTACATCTCAAAAAGGTTGGAACAGGGACAACAAAAGGCTGGAAAAGTGATTGAAACAAATCAAAAACAACAAAGGGTGGCAGACAACAACAGATTCAACAAACTGATCTACGAGGCCAGTAACATTGAGGTGGAGCTGGACTCTGACGGTGGTGGCAGAGAGACAAATGTTGTTCAAAGATCAGGACAATATAGGACAATACCTTTCACCCCTCCATGACATGCTGGTCAGTCACAGGAGCATGTCCAGCGGCAGACTGATACCACCTAAATGTACCACTGAACCAAACAGGAAATCATTCCTGCCTGTGGCCATCAGACTGTACAATTGTTCCATCCTACAGTGTAACCATAAACAACAATATTTTGTATATTTAATATTTGGACATCCATCACAAAGTTTAAGCTTAAGTGTTTTGTTCATATATATATCATGGTGATAACGTTTGTATGGTACATATTGTATATACTATACTTGTTTCAATATTCATTATCCTGTTTTAAGAGGGAATTTCAATTTTCATCTGATATAGTTCAATTTTCTATTTCAGTTTTTCTATTAATATTTATAGTAGAGCTATTTTTGTAATATATTTTGGTATTTTCTTCCCTGTTACTTGTACTGTATTCTGTATTCTGGCATGGAACAACTGTGGCCAAACAATTTCCTCTGGGATTTATAAAGTATTTCTGATTTTGATTAACCCCTCATTGAAGCACCACCTTATCATGGTGGAGGGGTTTGCGCACCTCAGCGATCCTATGAGCTATGCTGTTGGGGGCAATGTTGTCTCTCAAGACAAATTGGTCCTAGGTGATAGGTCAGACTAAGAGCGATTCAGAAGACCCTTATGACTTTGCCTTCCTGTGGGCCCACCACCTGCAGGAAGGGTTGTAAGGGTCTAGTGTTGTGTGGTTTGGGTGGCAGACGGGGCCTGGGTCGTCCAATCCCCATTTGCCAAAACTAGCTCCTACTGGGAGGAGGCCCTGGGACAGACCTAGGACATGCTGAAGGGACTATGTCTCTTGGCTGCCTGGTAACGCCTGGGGGTCCCCCCAGAGGAGGTGGGGAAGGTACTGTAGCTGGGAAGAGGGAAGTCTGAGATTCTCTGCTTAAGCTGCTGCCCTTGCGGCCCTGACCAGAATCAGCAGAAGATGATGGATGGATGGGTGGTAACAGGTCAGTAACATGACTGGGTATAAAAGAAGCATTTTAGTGTGGTAGAGCCTCTCAGACGTACAGATGAGCAGAGGTTCACCTATCTGTGGCAAACTGCATCTAAGAAAAATGTTCCTCCACGTAAAATTGTGAAGACATTGAAGATCCCACCATCTGAAGCAAATAATGTCATCAAAAAATTCAGATATTCTTCCTCATTCTCTGACATTGAGCTAATATTTACCATGAGATAATAAAATGTCTCAGTTTCAACATCTGATATGTTGTTTATGTTCTCTGGGGAATAAAATATGGGTTTATGACACACACCTGTTAATCAGATCGGCCACGCCCTTATGCACCAATAGATATCTGGATCTTCTAACTAGCCGATTTATATAAAATTTGGAACGAGCATTGCATTCATTTGAGATGTACATCCATTCTAACCCACATGTATTCAAATATGGTGATAATAAAGTCACTATATGCCAAAAATGACATTGAAATTTCAGGATCCTGTGACCTTGATCTTTTGCCTCCAAAAACATAGGCACAGGTGCTAGTCCCAAGGTCAACCTTGCCTTTGAGGTAAAGCACAGATGGACAGACGAATGATCACAGATGGCACTGACTGCACTACGCACACTTTATCTCTGTTTGTGTGAGTAAAGAGACCAAAACATTTTTTTGTACCAGGCTGAAAACTTTTTATCACTGTTCCAAAGTTGTCCATTTTCACATGGTACTGAGTTACTTTTAGAGATAGCCCTTGGTGAATACTCATATTACTGCAGTAATTACTGCAGTATTTGTCCCTTCCCACATTAAGTAAGTAAAGTTTTATTTATATAGTACCATTCAAGATAAAAAAAAAACTCAAAGTGCTTTACAACAAAAATGCTGAAAAAATAAACAATAAAATAACAGTAAAAATAAAATATATGTATGTAAAATTGCAACTAAATTATAAGAGACAAAATCATTCCAACGGTTTTAAAAAGACAGGTTTTTCGCTGCTTTTAAAAGGAGAGTCCCCAGATCTAAAGTTCAAGGGGAGAGAGTTCCAGTGTGGGGACCACAGCTGCAAACGCTCTCTCACCTTTACTTTTCAGCCTCATCTGCAGCACAGCCAGCAGACCCTGCTCAGACGACCTCAGGGTCCTGTTGGTGATGTAGAGGTTTAAAAGCTCATGAATGTCAGACAGTGCCTGTCCAGGTAGAGTTCTGAAAGTCAAAACCAGGATCTTAAACTGGACCCTGGAATGGATGGGGAACTAGCGCAAGGAAATTAAAAGCAGAGTGACGTGCATGTTTGCAAGACTTTGTCAGAAGCCTTGCAGCAGCATTGTGGACGAACTGCAGATGATCCATGGAGATTATACTGAGACAGTTGAACAAGGAGTTGCAATAATCCAGTCATGAAGAAACAAATGCATGAACAGCAATCTCTAATTCAGCCTGCGACACAATACAACTCAGCTTGGCAATATTTCTTAGCTGATTAAAACAAGAACCCACCAGAGATTAAGCATGAGCGTCCAAAGTGAAGGCAGAATCATAGCCTCCTAGTTCAGCCATGGAGGCTGGTGCCTGCTGCCATCACATACTGACACTTGGTCATAACCCTGTGGCATCTGATTTCAGCTCAGTGATAAGTCACTGTAAAGGCTCAGGCCAGGGAAATTGACAATGTAGACCAAAGTGACACATCCATTTTCTTTCCATCTTTTTTATTTGATCGTTTCGGCCTATTCTTTTCACCAATCCTATGTTATTTTTATGTTTAAACCTAAGGAAATAGAGTCTTGGAATGTGATACTTCCTATGCACATCAGTAAACTAGCACATACCTCTTCCAGGGCTGTTTATTCACCTCACACCCTCTTTGTAATATACAGAAATTTTATTTAAGTTGTTGACAGTGAAAAGATGTAACATGTGGGAAATTTTATTCATGTTTATTTATGACAAAAAGTCTAACAGTTTTCCATAATGGTGGAATGGATCTGGATTTCCAGTCTGAATCAGTCATAGACCACAATAAAAAAAACTTCAACCAACTGGTCAGTCCAGAAAATGTATATGTATTGCATCTGGAATTGTGAGTTTATCTTCAATAGATCATAAGTTACAAGAAAAATCACATTTTCCTCAATGTTGAATTTGGATCTCATATTCATCAGAAATATGACCTCAGCTACACATTGGTGGTACTCACATGCTTCTATCTCTCTCTATTACTGTACTCTAGAAAAATAAATAGTCAACAAACAAGTGTATTTTCATCTCACAGACCAGATCATGATCCAGATTAAAATGTGTCAGTTGACAACTTGTCATGAGTTGTCTATGTCTGGGCATTTTCATGTTGATTAGATTATTAATACCTCTGCCAAGGAGCAGTGGGAGTTATGTTTTTGCTGTTTTGTCTGTTAATTAGTTAGCAAGATTACTCAAAAAGTAATGAACAAATTTTGATGAAATTTTCAGGAAAGATGTGAAATGGGACAAGGAACAGATGATTAAATTTTGGTGGTGATCCAAATCACCATCTCAGTGTACAGCGGGTTTTTTGTGCTGGGCTGAAGGTGTTTCAACGCCTAGAGCTGTGATTGGAAATTACTGCTCACTCACCAACTAATCAAAATCTAGACAGGGCGGGGCCTAGGAAGAAAACACTAACTCTGCACCATGATGAAGGGGAACCTGACTGACAATTCGGTTTATGATCTTACTCTGAAGGATTTCCATGATTTTATAGAGGAAGCAAACGTCCAGAACATCCATTACAGTTTGAGACATTCCTGCGTGAAAAGGACAATTTTATGTGTCGCCGTGATGCAGCCATGAACACACGTCCGACTCATTCATGTGATTACTCTGTGACTACGTGAGTACCAATGTAAACAGTGTGTCGGGGTGTCATTAAATTTAAGACTACTCTCAGTACTGTACCCCATATTCCCCTCCAACCCTGTGCATTCACATCAATCCTCAAACACTGACTCCATGCATGTCTGAAATCTTCAAATCAAATCTCTATATGGGCTTCATCTTGATAAATCGCCTGCAGATTAAAATTTTAATCCACCATAGTCTTGTTGAAAAAAATCTTAAATTACTATTTTGTGAGCTAAATGTATAGTAGTATTTCAAAAAATGGGGGAAATGAGCTGCCTTGATGGAGGTCTGCATTCTCTGAGTGTTTCCTAGTTGTTCATGATATTAGCAGAATTGCCAAAAAAGGCCATGTTTCACAATATGGAAGAAAGTGAAAAAATTATCCAGAAACCGCATCATCTCAAAAATCTAATGGGTTCATCAGTAGCCCAAGAACCACAAAAAGGCTTTCTACCCAGGATCTGAATCCTGGTGTCCCACATGTCAGGCATGTGTCCTAACTACTATGCTACTGAGGCCCTTGAAATCCTCTGATTGTTCAATAAACAAATAGGATTAAAACATTCCTGGATCTGCTGTTTGATCAATACCAAAATGTAATGCTTTCTTCCTCGGCCTAAGCTCTACCCTTCCACTAAATTTTGTGGAAATCCATCCAGCAGTTTTTGCTTAACAAACAAGCAAACCAAATTGAAAACCTAATGATGCCCTAAGGCAACCTGTGCATCAAAATGTAAAGCTCTGACCAGGCATCTGTATGTAATGACTTAGGAGTGAAAATGTCTTTGTCATAATGTTGAAAAGAAGAGCAGAAATAAATGTGTTTCACCCTGTTACAGCATTCCATTAAATTCTGCTTGTACTTCCACCCTTTGAACTAAGTTTGCTGTAGGTCTCTGAAGAATTGACATTTAGGGAGTAAACTCTATAGACAAACAGAACCTTTAATACTACGGTAGATGTACAAGTATGCTTTATTTTATTTGACCAGACAAACATTGTGGATAGAAAATCTCTTACAGTCCATAACTTAAAGCTTGCTTCCCTTATGACACTGAAAAAGGTCTCAGTAGAGTTGTACTTCTTTGTAGAAGGTGAAATATAGAACTCGTACAGGATGAGTTTAAAGACATGGAGTAAAATAAGGAAACAATTTTAGATAGAATAATAGTTACTAGTTATCACATATGACTACAAGGAGTTCAGCCTAAGCTTCTTATATGTTCTTATGTATTTTTGGTTGTGTGGAAGGTGATTACAATGAACTGAGAGCATCTAACATTGATCACTGAATACATGGATTTAAACATGTAAAATATGTCACCTGAAGCTATGAAGAGCTGATGTACTGTAATGTGCACTGTTAGTGTCACTAGCTCACCTCAGCCCCCAAAATAGCCCCCTGACAACCCTCACAGGACCCTACTTGTTGAACACAACGTGATTTGTGATCGATACTCCCGCTGGGTGAGTGCCCTTAGCTTTAAACTGGAGGAGGGAATGGGTTGAGGACTCACTCAGCACATCTGTTTGCAGATCGATCCAGCAAAGGCGACACCCGCGGACCCGTCTGTCCATCTGTCCGCATCTTTTTTCCGGTTGAACAGCCAATCCACTCTTGGGTAGCTGGCTGTCATTCAAAGTTTGTTAAGGTGAATATATACAAAAGTAACGTGTGATGGCGTTATCCTTGATATTTGGTTCTCAGTCCATGGTTTGATGTGGTCCGTTGTCTCTCATCAGCGTCTCATCTCAACTGCTCTCTGAAATCTCCCACGTGCTCCATCATGTCTCACTCTTATCAGCTCATGTCCGCCACAGCTGCTCCCAATACAGCTGATGAGAGACCTCACAAAACCATGCCTCCTCCAAATGTATGTCAGTAAATCCCATAGACTATTAACTGGACAAAGTGACCGAGACGTCATCCATTACTTTCTGAAGGGCTGTTTGAGGCCAATCGGGATGTAACCATATTTGGATGCTTATAAGCAGCAGGGCTTATAAGCATTCATGCCAGGGGACTCATCGGAAGCTAATATTAGCTGCTAGCTTACTGATGCAGTAAAACTTCACCATACAGTGTCAAACAAAGTCATATTACGGTGTTGTTGGTGTAAACACTTACCCACAGCTGCAGTCGAGTGTGTCTCATGTAAAACTATGAACATACTGAAGAAATAGAAGATATGAAGGTCCAAATTGGTTCGACTTCACTAGCAAGCTGTTGCTATAGAGACATGTCAACCAAACCCCAGCATGGCAGTGATTTGTTGGATTATTTGCTGTAATATCTTAATAACAGAGCAAAAAGTTAAAGATAGACCACCACATTACTTATTAGAGAGTCCAAATAAAACGTTTGAGACCATGATGACCCATGAAAAAAATGTATTAACGTAGTATTTTCAGATAGAATCACATGTATCTCTATGTGAAAAAAGCTTCTCGAAGCCGGACGATCGGTTCCCCAGCAACCAAGCGGTGGGATTACAATTTAAAGTTACTTCCACATTGGCTTCACTGAACAGCCCCGGTCGTTGCGCCTTGGTAAATTCCTAGGTTGAAGACCACACCCCTTTGGACTAGACCGTAACAACACTGGCTAGACACTTCATTAGGTTCACTTATCTCGAAGTGAACCTGAGAGCAAGCCTAGGGTGAAGGGACAGAGAGTGGGGGAGGGGGTCCTTTAAACCTCCAACAGAACCAGGGCTCTGGGTAAGAGGACATCTGCCTCGACTGGTTGGGGTTAGTAGAGATATAGGAGAGACAGAGCAACAAACAACACAGACATTGGACCATGGACCAAGACCGACAACCATACATCAAGAACATCTACACGTAACTCCAGAGTGAAGGGAAAGAAAGCACAACACTACAGGGAACACAAACATTAGTAAGACAATAAGATGACATGGAATTATGTACAAGCAGACAAAGAGAGGGAGGGAGAGGAGCTTGGTGTATCACACGCCCCCAAAAGCCTAGGACTATGCAACAGAACTAAGGGAGGGTTCAGAGACACCTGACTCAGCCATAAATATACACTTTGTTAAAAAGGAAAGATTAAAGTCTGGTATTAAAAGTACAGAGTGTGTCTGCATCCTGGACCCAGACTGGGAGTTGTAAATGATCAACAACAATGCTCAGGTAGACTGGGGCATTAATATGATGAAACAGACCAGGCAACGTTTTGCTACTGTTGATCAGCTTTGTATATGTCTGCATTTATCTATCCTGGTAAGTCAATCGAGAACCATTTCTCATTTACAATGATGACCTATAGAGACAGACAACCATTCATACCTAGGAGCAATTTAGAGTGACCAATTAACCTAGTGTATGTTTTTGGTGGTGGGAGGAAGCCAGGGTACCTGGACAGAACCCACACAGACGTGGGGAGAACATGCAAATGCCACACAGAAAGGCCGCCTGGCATTGATTGAACCCAGGACCTTCTAGCTATGAGGTATGGTTGTTGCCCACTGCACCACTGTGGCACCCTGTAAATGTGTCCTGCTGCTGTAGTCCATTTGCTTCACAGTTTAACATTTTACACATTTAGAGAAGCTCTTCTGTACTGGATGGTTGTAATGACTGGTTACTCGTCTAGCAGCTCAAACCAGTCTGGCCATTTTCCTCTGACCTCTGGCATCAGCCAGGTATTTTCACCAGAACTGTCCCTCATTGGATATTTGACAGCAATTTTTTTACTTTTACTCATAGTCTTTTGACTAAAACGTCATTTACTTTTAGTCATAATATTGTAATCTAAATCATTTCAGTTTTAATCTAGTTTTAGTCGTATACATATAAATAAATTCAGTCGACAAAATTCTAATTCTCTATAAAGGGTGATCCTTTTTTACGTAAGTTTCCTTAAATTTCTGAAATCATAATTTTTACGTAGATGGAAGGAAACAGCCATTAACCTGTTGTCATCTGAGTTCTTCTGGAACTGTGATGTGAATAAGTGAGAAAAAAAATTGAGATGTAACACCTGCACTTCTTAAAACATTTTATGTACATCTCAGTTTAATAGGTCTGTTACTTATTTAATCTGTCACATTAACTTGACAGGACAAAGTTGCTGTCCTATCTTCATAGGTTTGCAGTAGCTCATAATATTTACTTTAGCAAGCTTACCTTTGAATGAATATCTGACTTGCCTGCACATGCACTTCAGGTTCATTGTATTCCTCTTTGACCTATATCTTAACTGACAGTAACGTAACAGTAACCATCAAGGTCAGTTCATCATTCTCTATATCATATAGTACTGTATTTATTTCACTTTTTAACAATGTACACTTTGACAACTCTTTATGCCTGATATGAAATGCTGAAGTAGTTTCGAGTTGGTATAATTCAAAATCTGTAGCTTCAGCTTTCATCAAATTTTAAGCAGGTGAACCATAAAGAATATACTGTACCATTTACAGTCAAGTCTACTGTGTAGTCACATTAAACCAACCATCAAGACAGGGAAGGGCCTCAAGAGAGGAAACACTTACTCCTCTGAAAGGAAGAACCTTGAAATGAAGGATGTGCTCAAGGTAGAGAAGTTCGTCTTAATTTCCTTGGAAAACTTTCACAAGTCCCAATCGATCCTGGGAAAACTTCCCAAACGGTTCAGCAGAGGATGAAGATTATTGAAGAGAGCAAGATCAAGGCTGCTCTGTGTGAGACTGAGCAGCAGAAGAGCAGAGAGGCCTTATCGGGGCAATGTGGAGCACATCAGGGCCCGGAGTGAGTCAAACAAGGCCATGGAAATACAAGAGGAGGGCAAATGAAGCTGCTGAGCCAGTGGACATAGAAGCCATCTCCACAACAAGATTAAATGCCAGCCTGAAAAGGGAAAGCTGAGGAGGTACAAAGGAAGACAGACAGAAGACAATGAGGCCTTATCAGGAGATCAAGTGTCACATTCAGGAACAGACACAAAGGGAAGACTAATTAGACTGACAATTTAGGCAAAATGCCTGTATAATACACATTTCTTTGGAAAATACCTTAAAGTAGGGCTGAGTCAGACAAAACATGCTAAACATCAAAATGTTGAATTGGCCAGATAGTTATGAGTAGGATGGCAGTGGCTCAGGAGGTAGATCAAATTCCATTCCATCCGAGTCATTGTTGTGTGCAAAACACTTCACCCACCTTGCCTTGTAGGGGTGGGCTAAAAAAATCAATTCACATAAATATCATGATTTTTCACGTGACAATTTCTCCCGAGAATCAACATTTATTTATTAATTTATTACAGTCCTGGCAGTGACGTCATATCCGTTTCTAGTGCAGGAGTAGACAAAACCGGTAAATGGTGAACAGATATACGAGGGATCATGTCAGAAATCAAAGAAAAACTGAGCAGATCAGAGTTGAACCACAGAAGAAGAAGGGGAATTAGTCTTACCTGCGACATATGGACATCCCACACCACAGAGCCCTTTGTCACAATCACATCCCACACTCTCCAAATAAGAGTCATATACGTATGAGTCTCACACAGGGACAAACTTCGCAGAGCTACAGGTGTGACAGAGTGGAGCCGACAACACGGCTAATATGGCAGCTGCTGCACAGTTAGTGTTCGCTGATTTTCGACACATCAGATGCTATATATTGTGAACTTGTCCTCTCAGCAGCTCTAAAGCTGCAGTTGTAGCAGACGACTCAGACAAGCGGGTGAGTGGATTGCAGCTCTAAAGCTGCAGCACTCTCATTACCTTAGAGCAAAAACTGACTCTTTTTTTTTTTTTTTGCTTTCTCCCCCAGTTTTGGTTTTTTTATTTAGTAGTCCCCCATGTGATTAATTTATGTTTATTGTATTAATTTTTTTAATTGTTGTTCATTATCCAGATATTTTGTTTATTTTCTCGATCATTGCGTTTATTATTTTCACTCATTTTGGTTGATTTCCTAATTTATTTTTGTATATTCTTTTATATTTGTTCTTTTTTTCATTATTTTCTTAGTTTGTGTTGATTTTTGTGTGTTATTTTGTTTGTTTCTCCTAATTTTCTTAATCATTTGTTCAGTTTTATTCATTTTGTGGATATTTTGTTTAATTTCTAGGTGTCGTGTACATTGTTCATTTGGTTTATTCACTGCCTGTTGAGGTGAGAAGTGTGTGATTCAACTTGATTTTGATAAGAAAATTGCGATAATCACAATAATCAAATTGCAGTACTTGTCGTCATACAATTGCAATATTGAATCAAATCGCTGTCCAAATATGAAATCAAATCAAAACAAAAGCATATCATCCCAGCCCTATTGCCTTGTATGAATGTCAATGAATGTGTGTTTGATGGTGGTCAGAGAGGCCGTCGGTGCGAATTGGCAGCCATGCCAATGTCAGTCTGCCCCAACGCAGCTGTGACTACAGATTTAGCTTATCACCACCAGGAGTGGATGTAGAGTGGAGTGTTTTTGAGACCAGTGGATTCCTCTCTGGATCATCAGTTTTGTTATGTTGGCATGCACAACATGATCCCTCACTGTTTGCTTCCTGGTTATTTCCTCCTGTCCAAGTACAGTGAAGAGCTCTCAGATCTCATACTCTTGCCAGACATGCATACTTTTGGGTTAAAGTTCACCACCAATGTATTTGGAAACAGACCTCCTGGCACCTTTTGTTTATAAGCTGTAATTACGTCACTGTAGTGCTCCCCCATTCCTAACCAACAACAAACTCTGACTTGACTTTGACTGAAAGTCAAGAAAAGTCAAGTAAATAAACAAACTTTGACTTGACTTTGACTGAATTGCTCAGTCAAAGTTTGTTTATTGTCAACTCTGTTCAGCACGTGTTCAGCACACACAGAGGATTAAAATTGCATTTCTCTAAGGAACATGGTGCAGAAAGGTAAACATATGTAAGAAGTAAAGAATAGATACAAAATATGTACAATAAAGGTCAGTGCAGAATATTAAACATGAGTGCAGAACTAAGGACATACAACATAAGCCAAGTAAAAAGTAAATATAATCATATAAATATAATCAAGCAAATATAATCTTTTTTAAGGCACATATAGGGTAAAGTGCCTTATAGTGTGGGAGAGCAGTCCAATGCTGCATAAAGTGGCTGGTGCAGCCCGGAGTTCAGTGTGTGTGTGTGTGTGTGTGGGT
>JAQQAE010017121.1:0-11570 GCA_029823295.1 Pseudamia nigra
CCAGGAAAAACATCCGACATCTCAGTCCAGAAAAGTGCAGTTCTAGGAACAGCAAAGATACTGCACAGAACCCTCAACCTCCCAGGCCTCTGGTAGAGGACCCGAGCTTGGCAGGATGAGACGGTATGAAAGAGATAAACCCGGAAGTGAACTTCTTCTTCTTTTGGATTTGATTGGCAGTTGGCACCGGACTTAACAGGTGCATTATCGCCACCTGCCGGACTGGAGGGTGGGACAGTAGATCAGCCGGAAGTGAACTATTGCCCACACGGAAGTGATGTAAACAGTCAACACAATAACATGTGATATGGCCGAATGCGAACGGCTAGTACCTTGATGTCCCTGCTACAGTACTGCTCCTTAACAGTGCTGTAGCCTGGGTAACACCATCTGTTGTTTACACACCGCCAGTACCCCCATCTTTCCTCTTACTGCTCACTGTCCGGTCCACATGGATGAACCAAAATAACAAGCTTAAGCTTACTGTGGCTAAGCTAAATCCATCAGCCATTGACCAATTTAGCTTAGCCACCAAGCCACCTGCACTGCTTTGCTTCATCCACACCAAGCTAGCTAGCTGTTAGCCCCGCTATGCCAACTCAGAACAAACGACGTATTATTTTCACACACCGAAGCACACAAAACACTTGCTAACACTACGTTTCATGTCCTGGTCGAATGTCCCAGAAGTTAGTTCACTCTTGGTTCTAAGATCCCAGACGAGTCCTCAATTGTTATGAGTTTACCCTCTCGGTCAGCTTACAATTGCTATGATTCCACTCCCGGACACCTAGGCCCAGCCGGGACCCAGTGAGCTGAGACAGGCAGCGTCAGCCGTGTCATAAGTCAAGGTAAGAAGACATTAAAAATCATTTTTATAATTAATTTCATGCATTCCTTTTCAATTAACATAACTTCCTTTTTATATAATAATAATGAATAAGTGTGCACGTATGGGTGTATAATATATACTTTATATGGAAGTTTTTGTGGGTCCCAGAACAGATTAATATTATATTTACATACAGTACAGTATATTCCTATGAGGAAACCCCGGCCGCTGTAAGAAGCTATCGCTGTACAAGCGTCACGCTGCAACGGATTAATTTTGTACAGCGAGGTACCACTGTAATATTATAATATAAGAGGGAATATGGCACTGATGGATGTCTGCAGCGGACTGAGAGATAAACAGGCACTGACTGAATCATACGTTCCTGTTTCTGTTTCTGTAATTAATGCCTTTAAACGGTGCAGAATGCAGGCTAATTAAAATCCCCTCTCGGTGATCCTTATTCAGCCAGCACTGAAACAAAAAGGCACATGTGAGCTCAGCAGCAAAAGAAATAGAATAAAAATATAAGTCTTTCTAGTCCACATTTCACAAATCAATTTTTCATTTTCCCCTCTTCTGCTTCTAAGTGCATTATAAATAATATCCTTGAAGTTGCAAGCAGGAGTTCAGATAAGTGTACTGGTTCAGCTCTGACTATTTATTTTGTTGTATGTGTTTCTTTTTCATTATTTCATCCAAAGTGCTCAGGGGAAATTTGTTGGTAGGGGAGGGGTCATGCAACACCTTGCTAGAAGGCTGCAAAGTTTCAACCACTCTTGCATATTTTATCACCTCCCACTCGAATAAAGTTTCATTTGTTTGTTTGTTTGTTTGTTTGTTTGTGCGCCCGTCTAAACAATTGCTTATGGATCTCCAAAGTCCCTGGACCCGAACTTATCAAAGTTGGCACAGGACCACCTAATTTGATGAATAAAAATGGACATCGTTGCGAAAGTAAAACCCAATGAACTGAAAATTAAACACAGTTAACAAAAGTCAACAAAACAAATGAAATAATCAAGAAAACAAACAAAATTAGTAAACATAATCCAGGCAATACATACTGTACAACAAAAAAACAGAACGGATAAAAATAATCAAGAAAATTATCCAAATACTCAACAAAATGAGCATAAATTAACAAAACATGAACTAAATAATGACAAAAGTGAACAAAATAATAAACAGAATGGACAAAAATGTTCATGAAAATTAGCAAAGTTGCATAAATTAACAAACATTAACAAAAAAATACATACAGTACAAACACAAGGTAAGATGGAGGTCAAAATGCAGTTTTTGTCAGATTTTTCTTAATTCTTGTTTAAAAGAGTGCAAGATCTTTAAAAGCATTTCAAAGCATGCCTGTTTCATTTAGAAACATAACCTCATTTTTATTTGCAAACAAAACAGAATTATAGTGGGGAAACAAAAATTCCTAGGATTAATATTATTAACCCCAAGATGAACTGACTCTTTCATTCAGGCATAACAAAACCCACTGTTGTCATAATCTCCTGGTGGTCCTGAGAAATCCAAACAAGACTGACAACAAGAAAAAGAAGCAGGTTTGTGATTTGTGCTGTCACAAATCATAATCAAGCTGAGATGCATTAACCCTGCCCATGAGCCAGTGGAACTCTACATTTTAAAATGATCGACGTGTTTTCTGTTGAATAGTGTGAGGTTACAACATCTAAGTGAAAACAGAGTGTATGTTGCAAAGTTACAAGAAGGCCTTTGGAAATTCAAGGAAAAGCCAAATCACACTTTATTTTATCAATAATTGTATGCAAGTAAAACAAATTAAATAGCTGTAAAGTTATCATTATGCTCTATAAACCATAGAATATTGCCATCATTAGGTAATTTTCCTTACAAAAAACGAGTAGGTCTATTTCACTGTTAATGCCACACATTCATGTTCCTTCACAGAACAGGACAAATTACTTGTGCAATCATTGTCATGGGTGATCGTGTGTGAGCGTTATTAAACTGGACACAGCTTTGGACACAGGGATACTTTTAAATATACAAGGTTCTCATTAAGTGATTGGTAACATCAGCGTTTTTGCCACTGATTCCACAAAACCAACTGGTATAAAGTTGAAGCCTCTAGAAGTACAGTAGTCTGGAAGCACACGTTGCTCTTCTTTGAATATGGCGAAAGCACATAGAGAAACGTGACTGATCCCATGAGTTGAGTTGGGATCAGTCATGATTGAAGGAACCTCGCACACAGCTGCAGATTGACACACGCCTGGGAACTGGCGCCATCTATTGACAGTAAACATTGATTGCGTTGTGACCGGTTGTGACACACATATCCACCAAAGATAAAAGTCACCAAGTCGGAGTCCTGGCGATTCAACATGTTGAATCGGCATGATTTCTGTTGGGACATCGTCAAGACTGAAAAATCTGGGTCAGGAACCGCAGCACATCAAGCCGATTTCCAGTTGAGTTAAGTTGAGATGAGTCGTGTTTCTCTATGTGCGGTCGACTTAAAGCTGGGAACACACTACAAGATTTTTTGACTAATTTTATCCATGATTCCCAGTTGGGCAGAGTCTGCACCAGTCAGCTGTAGCTGGGGACAGTTGGCATGGCTAGTTAGCACAGAAATCTTTCGTGTGCGGGGAACACACCCGACTAGACCTCAACTGCAGTCAATCAAACATTTGACTTTTTCAAGCCGACAAAATGGACAAATTGTCTAGTGTGTACTGATTACTGACCCAACTGCAAACATGTGTTGCCAATAGCCAATGAAAAAGAGCAGATGGGATACAGGTACAGTAATAGTGCCAGAAGACGAAAATGACAAAGTTGCAGGAATATCAAAATGATTGCAAACAGCCATACCTGTTCTTCTTCTTTGATTTCTCAGAGCAGCAGCGAGCTGTTTCTAGTCCGTGTTTGTTTACAGGTTTGGATCGAGGAGCGACACCCCCATCTTGTCGCTCTTGTGAGAGTTTTTGTGAGAGTTTGATGCACTCAGTTGGCTACAGTTGGTTTGATTAATCATGTAGTCTGTGATCCCTCATCAGGTGCTGCCATTAAATGTGTGATCCTCAGTCTTTCAGTCATCATAAAGAAATCTGCTGAAACCGGTTGGTTAGTGTGAACTCCAAGTCTTTTCAACATCTGTATTAACTGTGAAAGTTATGTAGTGTGTCTGCAGCTCAAGGTGAAGAAGGAGCTAACAAGAGAGCAACTGGTTCAAAATAGAGGCCCTTTTTAATGCTGCCTGTCAGGTGTTCTAATAACTTTGGCCACCAGTCTCAAGAGAACATGGGGTCATACAGAAAGATGATACTCCTAAGCTCACTGGTTCTACCAAAGAATGATTAAAGAAAAACAAAGTTAATGTTTTGAAATGGCCAAGTCAAAGTCCAGACGTTAAACCAAGTAAAATGTCCTACAAGGACTGACAGTAACCAATTTGTGAGAGAAAAACCACCAACAACTCAGAGATGAAGCTGTTGTCTTTGGAGGAATGGGCTAACATGTCTCCAGGCAGGGGTGCAGGACTGATCAACATTTACCAGAAGTGTTTATTTATGGTTATGTCTAAATAAGGGGTCAAATCAGGTACTGCCAACAAAGAGTCACATACTTTTGCCACTCACAGATGAATAGTACTGGATCATTTTCCAAAACAAATTCAGTAAATGACCAGGCATAATATTTTTGTGTCATTTGTTTAATTGAGTTATCTTCAGCTATTCTCAGATCTGTCCTGTTTTAGGTCATATTTATGCGGAATGTTTTAAGGGCTTCACACAGTTTTTTGCACCACTGGACAAGCGGAACAGTTAGAAACGTAAGTGCTGCGATATGGGACCGTTGAAGCTTCAACATATTTCCTTTTGTGTTCTGGTCACTCTGTTGTCCTCTCTGCAGCAAGAGTGGAGCCACTGATGGATGCAACATGAATGGAAATTAATCCACATAATAGTAATGACCCCAGTAGAGTCACTCAGTGCACTTACAGTGGCATTTGAGTGCTTTGTATCGGCTCATTGCATCAGTGTTTCTAATTAAGACAAGTGCAACGACAGACAATATCTTAAAGCAGTGGCATTTAACAGATTTTACTTCACCGTACACATTCTCGGTTCAGAAGCTGCTTTGGACTGACTGGCTAAAAAAAAAAACCCTTTCCTGATAAGGATAGTCCTCCGCTAATGCATATTTAATTGTGTGAGCCATTATGATCTTGGAATATTTCAATTACATACATGCATTATAACTTTCCTCGGAGCCCTGTGCTTAATTTGATTTGGTATAATTACTGTAAAATGAATTTTAATTGTTATATATCCAATTCTAAAATAAATTGGCATACATTCCCAGCTCCCTCCAGTGAGGTGACTTCTCATTTAGATTTGAAACATTCCAGTCATACTCGGTTAAATTAAGAAAACAGAGTCTCTCTTGATAACTTCGCTTCAAAAAATCCACAAAGGCAGAAAGTGCTCTTTTACCCCACTTTGCTGTGGAGTCTGTGGAACCCAGTGGAAATCTGAACATACTAAGTGGATGTCAGTGGGAAATAGCCGCCTTTAGTTTCAGACAGGCATTTGTGATGGATGCTAATTAGCAGTGTTGTTTCTCCATCCAAAATTGTAGTTAGGTGCCTGTTTTTGTTTTAAAATGACACCAGCGCTTGGGTCTTCACTGCCTATGCTACAATACTCCTATTAGAAGCTAAAATATGCACACTCCATAGTGGTAAATTTCAGGGAGGATGTGGGAGATTCGCCAGGGTTAAATTGATCCTCTGTCTGTGGTACGATAGCAGATATATGTATATGCATGTCTATTTTGAATTTCTGAGCTCATTCAATCAGAGGTGGACCTTAAATTTAAAAAAAAATTAATTTAAAAGAAATTTAAGAAAAAAATAATCAAACAAATAATTAACATGAATAAAATAAGCAACAAACTGAGCAAAAATGTACAAAAAAATGATCACAAAAAGCCACAAAATTAAACAAAACGAGCCAAATATGAACAAAATTGTCAGGAAAATTAAGGGGAAATTAACACTGGACAAAGCAGTGAAGTTAACTGTAAAATGATTCTAAGTACAAATTAATAAATTAATAAAATAAGCAACAAAATTTGTAAAAAATTAACAAATTAAGCCATATTTTTTAAAAAGAAAAAAATGAGCAATAAAATCCACAAAATCATACAAAAAATGATCAAAATAATCATGGAAATGAACAGAAAGGACTAAAAGTACTTGAGTAGTTATTTCTTTAACAGATACCTTTTTACTTTTATGTACTTATGTTTATGAATCATTTTCCTTGAGTACTGCTACTGTTTACATGCCACTGCAGATGAACCAGTCAAACAAAGGCGTCTGAATCAAAAGGCCATTGTGGATATTGATAAAATTTTATGACCTACTGTACAAGTAGAGGAGGCTGTGCTGTATGTGTAGATATGTTTCTGGTTGAAAAAAAGTGAAAATTGAGCAATTTGTCACAAGTGGAAATACAACAAAATAAACAAAATAATCCAGGAAGATAAATACAATGAACAAAAATTTGTAAAATAATCTACCAAATGACCAAAAAATGAAAAATGACCACAAAAATGATGTCGCATGACGTAAATTGTGGACATGATGTCAATAAAAAATAAAAATGAGCAAGATTTAAGAGCAAAACTAAATAAAATCCTCCACAAAATAAGAAAAAAATAGTCAAGAAAATAAACTTGATTGAACAGCAGAATAAATAAAACGAACAAATTAATAATAAAATAAACAATAATGGACAGATTAATCAAGTCAGTGAACAAAGACTCAAATTAATAATAAAATGAACAAAAATGACATGAATAGAATGAACAAGCTTAAAGCAAAGTGGAAAAAATCCAGAAAATTAACAAAATGATGATGAAAACTGAAAAAATACACAAAAATTACTAAAATACTAAATTAAGTGAATAAAAAACAACCTAAATTAACAAAATAATCAACAACAGTCAGATGGAACAATGAAAAAAACATTTAAAAATAATGAGGAAAATGAAAAGTTTCACAAAAATGAATATTATTAATAATAAAAAATAAAAATCTCAAAAATAAACCAAAATGATGAAGAAATGAAGAAAATAATAATCAAAATGAAGAAAATAATTCAACAATGTGAAAATGAAGTGAAAGAAATATAAACAAAAATGAATAAAAATAATTAACAGAAATAAAAAAGGTATTATATGAGGTGTATTGTACAGGTTACAGACCCTTGCTTTAGGGCAGGGGTCTGCAACCTGTGGACCCGGGGCCACATGTGGCTTAAGCTCCGCCCCTGTGGCTCCTGCAGCTTTGTCCAAACCATAGACTGTATTATTGGACAAAGTGACCATGACGTCACCCATTAGTTTCTCAAGGCTGTTTTGAGGCCAATTGGGTTGCCACTTCCTGGATGACATCTTGGAGCCAAAAACAGGATGTATCCATATTTGGACGAACGGCAGTGGGGCTTTCAAAGTGTTCATGCCAGGGGACTCATGGGAAGCTAATGTTGGCCGCTACCTTACTGATGCAGTAAAACTTCACCACGCAGTGTCAAACAAAGTCATATTACGGTGTTGTTAGTGTCAACACTTACACTCGACTGCAGCTGTGGGTATCTCATGTATAACTATGTCCATATTGAATAAATAGAAGATTTGAATGTCCGAGTGAACTAGCGAGCTGCTGCTATAGCGACATGTCAACCAAACCCCAACACGGCGGTGATTTGTTGGATTATTTGCTGAAATAACAAAGCAAAAAGTTAAAGATGGACCATCACATTACTTATTAGAGGGTTCAAATAAAACATGATGACCATGATGACGCATGAAAAAAATATATTAGCTTAGTATTTTCAGATAGAAGTCACATGTATCTCTATGGGAAAAAAGCTTCTAGGAGCTGGACGATCGAGTCCCAGTGGCCAAGTGGTGGAATTACAACGTAAAGTTACTTCCGCATTGTCCTCACTGAACAGCCCTGGTCGTTGCCCTTTGGTTCGAACAGTGAAGAAACAAATTATAATATATCAAAATGAGCAAGATAAGCACAAAATCAGCAACATAAAAATTGAACTAGGTAATGAAAAAAAGAAAGAAAAAAATCCACAAAATAATATAATGAAACAAATGACCAACGCCAACTCAAATTAACAACAGTACGGAAAATAATGAAAACAATTCAGAGAAAAGAATTCACAGCATGAGCAAAATAATAAGGAAACAGAAAGAAAATCATAAATTCACTAAAATAATAAATCAACTTTGTATCAACAAAGAAAAAATAACACAAAATAATAAGTACATTAAAACAAAGATTGAAAAAAATAAGCCAAATAATGAACTAAATTCCAAAAAATAAAAATAATTAGCTAAAAATAATTACATTTTAATAAAACTGAATGAATTGATTAACAAAATTGAACAATGATGAACAAAATGCTACTGACAAAAAGACCAAAATAATCAGAAATTAATAAAAATTAACAAATTAATTTAAAAAATCAACAAACAAAAACAAACAAAATTAACAAAATGACTGAAATAGTAATGTACATCACATGTCATATTGTGGGGTTGAAGTATATTTGTGGCTTTTGACATATTTTTTAACTTTCTGTCTTTCTGGCCCTTTAAATTGTGAAGCATTTAGGTTTTTTTTTTTTTTTTTTGCTGGTTTAGTGCTTAGTTTCTTAACAACAAAAAATTAAAATACATATAATGTATTCCAGATTTTTACTGTGGTTATTTAACTCACAGTAAAAGTCACTTATAATAATTGTTTGATTCCATTGGTGTTTATTTTCTTGATCGGTTTTTCTTCCCTTCAGAAACATACTCAGAAAAGTCACAACATGGTCCATTTTCAATTCAGGAGAAATGCAGAAAATGATGTTTAATGCTCAGGAATGTCAGAAGAATCCAGAGATCATCGACTAAACACATCCCCACAATGTTCAAATTAAATCCACGCCTTTGTGCCAATCTCTCTCGGTCTCTGTTTCTCATCAGTGACTTCTGTTGTCCGAGTGGATCCACCAAGTTCCGTCGGGTAGAGATGAGCTTCCCCTATTCGAAAATCAGGAGACACTGCAGCTTCATAATTAGATTTGCTTTCTGTGTGGCGCCAGTCCCTTCAATCTAATCTATTTATGCATTCCCTCTTTCAGGCCTCATTGAGATTCTATCGCCTTGTATTTGTACCCGGCATGTCAAAACGGCCTTCTTTTCCTCACAATTTTGGGCTCATTTCACTGGTGGAGATGGGCGATGATTGCCCGCCAGTCTCATTGCAAATGCAATGTGCTGGAACTTAAGAGGCTTCGCTTCTTTTTAAAGGCTGCAGTATGCGTCCCTGCCTGTCTGTCTCTATGTTTGTTTAGCAGGATAAGACATATGCTTGACTGTAGAATGTGTTTGTGTTTTGTTTACTAGAACCCATGCCCTTCTGTCTATAAAGCAGGGAGCCACGCATCAATAAATAGTTTGTGCGTGAGTGTGGCACGCTTTCAGGGCACTGGTTGTGGCAATAGGGGATGAAGTGTTAAACCAAGATTAACTATTGATCCCAGTGAGGAACACTCGGTTTTTGTAGGAGAAACAAAAGGCCATGGCTAAAAATACAATTAACTGAACATTAACATTTCTATAAAGTATCTTTACATTAAAATTTTATATCTGTTATGTCATTATTGTTATTAGAACCCTAACCCTATTATTGAATTTCCTTTTAAGGTATAAACTAAATTCTTTCAGTTCAATTCAATTCAGTTCAAGTCAGTGCAATTCACTTTAATTCCACTTTCCTATGGTTTGCCAACACACACACTGATTTCACTGTGGTGTCCGTTCAATTTTCATCATAAAAAGCCCTGATTGGTTGATCAATAGGTCATACTTTTTGGTTAATTTTAATGTATACATGTACTTTTTTCCACTGAAGAATAGTGTAAACTTGAGCATGTCTTGTTGTTCATCAATTCCTGTTCGATGTTGAAATGAACATGGTGTCAGTATTTAATCACACTAGTGCAGTGATGCTCACATATCTTTAGATTCATTTCATTTTATAATGCTGTTTTTTTTTTTTTTTTTTGTTCCACAAACACTTCAGTTAATGAATGAAAAAAATTGGCCGCTGTTTTGTTCAATGTCACCAAGAAATTTCAACTTAATTTGTTGGTCAGCTTCTAAGCGATTCATTTTCTGATGCTTTAGCAAACACACATGCATTTCAGTCAGTAGGTACAGTAGAAGATGTTACTTATTGGAAACTTACAGCAGTTGTGTGTGAATACCATATCTTTAATATACAACACTCTGTATGACTGTGAAACCTGTGGTTTTATCTTCATAAGTGAACTGTTATTATTCAATAGCCATAACACAACAACTTAGGTTGGGATGCTACTTCTTTTGGAGTTAAAGTGAAAAAGTATGGTTTATTGTCTTTTTCCTAGGCTCTCTACAAGTGATGTTAGAATATGAAAAGTCCCAACTGAAGGAGAAAATCACAGAAGGAGAAAAGCTGTTTGGATTTCTGGATAATTGTGATTGCACAAGTATAGAAGTTTTGCACCTGACATCACAGGTCACATAGTTGTTTGTTTATTGGCCATTTTGGACCGCGAGCTGCACAGCTACTATCATGGGGTTTCATTTTTGTGCTGTTTGGTGCACGAATAGACAGCGGAAGGTGGAAGGGTTGTTATTTTTATCGCTTTCCAGCTGATAAAAAGCACCATGAAAGATGGATTACAGCTGTCAACAGAAAAGACTGGACCCCAAACAAGACCACAAGGCTGTGCAGCGCTCACTTCCTCAGTGGTCAGTCAGTGCTTCATCTGGTATCCACTATGGTCAGAGCTACAACATATCTGATCATCTTTGAACCTTTTGTTTTTGATTTCTGTAAACATTCTTAGCAAATGCTTTTGCCCTCTTAATCATGGCCCCAATTCAGAGAGAAAACCCACAAAATAGAACCAAAGTCCTATTCCATGATTCCTAGCTGAGGGATTCAGGCAACTGGGCCTCCTTTGAACACGCTAATTTTTTCGAAAGTAAGCGCTTCGGACCTTGTGGTCTGTCAGCTTAATCCCGAGCTCCATCTGCAAGGTTTGTGCATATTTGGACAAGTTTCTTTGTGAGACTGCATCATCCCCATGGCTTGGATCACCAGTAGCTGCCGTCCAAAATGGCAGCATAAACAAATGTCACGTAATATCTGTGATGTCAGTGCAGAACCTCTATACAATCACCATCCTCAGCGACACCTCCAGGACAACCAGACCTACCAAAACCATCCTTGCATGCTGGGATAATGCTCCAGGCAATTTTCATGATGGGATCCATGGCACAGACAGGAAAACGATGAGGTCAGTAGCAGCTCATTTGCACTTAAAACAACAGACAGCTAAATGACCCATTTGATACAAGGCTGAAAACCGGTATATGTGTATATGATAAGATAAAGAATCTGTGTGATAGTTTAAAATATTACAAAGATGTGAAATTTACACAAATACTGTACAGGCCATAAGTTTGGACACACCTTCTGATTCAATGTGTTTCTTTTATTTTCATGACTATTTACATTGTAGATTCTCACTGTAGGTATCAAAACTATGAATGAACACATATGGAATTATGTACAGTACTTACCAAAAAAGTGTGAAATAACTTATATGTCTTA
>JAQQAE010017122.1:0-11569 GCA_029823295.1 Pseudamia nigra
AAATAAATCTTGTGACATTGCAGAAGCTTATCAAAACAATGCCACAGCGAATGTGTGCTGTAATCAAAGCTAAAGGCATCCAATGAAATACTGTATTAGAGTGTGTAACCTTTTTTTTTTTGGTGGCAACTTTTTTTTTGGCCAGGCAGTGTACATTTGTACAATAGTTGTCATAGAACTAATAGGGCTACTGACTGTACCCACAATTTATTGCCTTCTAAAGAACATTAAGAAGGCAAGAAATGGTACAACTTCACAGTTGGGATGTCCTCAGTATTAATGTACAATATTGAACTAATAAAAGTTAAAAAAACACAAAGGTGTTTCCAAATTTTTGACTGGTAGTGAATCTTATGTTGGAAGGCAAGACACACAAAAATTCTTCGAATAGGATTGTTTTAATCCGTTATCCATTCCTTACAGTCACCCCATCAATCAAATCCAGTCTTATTCTCAAACAAACATACTTGGGATCTGTTATAATACAACTCTGATAAGCTTTAAAAAGATGGCACCATCACAAGAACAGGGAACATGATGGGGAAGGGTGAGTGTTCTCGTAGGCAAGTTAACAAAAATATTCTCTCTAATGACAATAGACTTTCTTTATATACTGTACTATGAGGATAGAATAAAATTTTGACTCTGAAAACTGAAGGTTTCCCGTTTGGAGAGTGCTGTGTTTGACGTGTTGCATAGTCAAGGGAAGAAAAATGTAGGGACAGGGGGTCTTAATTTAAAACACATAAGGAGTAAAAAGGTCTCTTTCTCAACACTTTCATGATTGTTTTGGCTTCGGACACGAGTTGACCTGCCACCTTGAAGTTTGTATGCTGACTGCAAGAAGCGCTAATAACATAATAGTCCATCTCTGTGCAAAATGTAACTTAAAAGAGCAACATCCACTGCAATCACGTGTGATAATAATCTCCCAAGCAATTTTATAAACGCAGGCGAGGTGGGGGCTTATTTTTATGTGTATGTGTGTCACTCACATTGCAGCCTTAAAAAGTGCCACTCAGCATCCACCATTTAGAGTAAAATAACAAAATATCCTCTTGGCAGGCAAACAAGAACCAGCTTAGCTTTTAAAAAAATACTGTCATTCTAGCTTACAGGCTGATTAAAGCTTCAATCCTAAAACCTGAGGAGCTCTAATCGTGAACCCAAAATATCTCTCTCTTTCTCTTAATTCAACACATACTGTGATTTTTTTTTAATCACGTGAGCAGATTCCACAAAAGAATCCTTGTCCAGCGGTAGTCAAACAAATGCTCCTCATTCGGCGTCGGATGAAAGCTGGAAAAGTTGCGAAACAAGGAAGAGGGGGGAATATCCAACGTAGCTTATAAAGTGTCTTGAGATAAGTTTGCCAAGATTTGTTTTGTTTTAAACCAGATGTAAAAAGAAATAAAGAAAGGGTTACACTATATGAGCCACACCCAGTCTGTCTGCTGCTGGTCCTGTCTTTACAAGCTCCAGCCAGGGAGCAGAACTTCACCTTTCCCTTCTTTTTTCCTCATTCAAGAATACATTCATCATCATTAATCCTATCTTCGGATCAACCATTCCGTGAGAACACGCCAAGAGTTTTTGCACTCCTTCAAAGCCAAAATTCTCATTCCTAGTCGTTCTCCTCAGCAGCATCCACGGACCTCTGCTTCACCCCAAGTCTTTGTCCATCATTAAAGAAGATCCGCGATGTGAACCAGGGTCACCGAAACTCGTAGATGGCTGCACTGTGCTCAGGTACGTGGGTGAGGTTTAAAGACTGGTACCTGTGGGACAACAACACAGTATATGTTACACAAGATCTAATATAAGAACTACTATGCATAGTTATAGCTTAGAAATGAATAAAAACAATTTGTCAAAATGATCAAGAATAGTTTATGTACGTCACACCTTGTCCTTCAGTAGTTTTTCTTTATTTTCAACATTGTACATTAACACTGAAGACATCCAAACTGAAATAACACATATGGAATTATGTAGTAAACAAAAAAAGTGATAAACAGCCAAAGTAGCCACATTTAACTTTGTTCACAGCTGTGATTTGAAAACCATTTCTGGTGACTACCTTGTGAACTTAAGCGATATCTTGTATGTCAATATTAATGTCCAATGTTAAACAAAGAAAAACCAGTGAAGGAGGTGTATCCAAACTTTTGACTGCCCAGATTTGATTTATTGGTTGTTAACATTACCCTTTAAAATGTGTTATACAGTATATCAGATTCTAGAATGAAATGTTGACATTCATGAACTTGTCCGCATGCGCAACACAGCAAACAGATTTGAACTTCTGTGACCAGTAGCTCATGACTGACAAGTTGTTAAGAGACAAATCATACCTGTCTGATCGTAATAAAGTAGACAACAACATACAACTGGAGTTTCATTGAAATCAGCTGCTTTCCCGGTGGGATGAATTATATTGATCTCTCTGCCAGACCGACAGACTGAAAAGTGTGTGGGAACCATCTACAAAGTACAACAACAATAACAGATGAAGTGACTTCACAATGAAGTATTGTATGGACATGAAAATCTCTATACATACTTATTACATCCTCATAGTGATACTACAACTCTTACTTTATAGGGGAAAAGACTCTGATTCATGAGAATACATGCTTTCAGTTTGTAGATAGTTCCACACACTTTTCTTTCTGTCAGTCTGGCATGGCACTGGAAGGACGACTGATTTCAATAAAACATAAGTTGTATCTTGTCTACCTTTCTGCAATCACACACAGGATTTATCTCTTAACACCTTGCCATTAAAGAGCTACTGATTGTGGTATGTTGTTGAATGTGTTAATATCTGTCTAACTCTACTTCAGTGAGTTTTTACAGAAGCATCATAAATACTTTTGAGATCTGACACCTCACAGTCCCTCCACTGAATATATCCATAAAACTACTTTGAATGTTGGTACTGTATACATGAATGATGTTTGTCACCACATAATTATGATGAATGTCGGCTGACAACGACATGAAAGCCATATTAATTCTGATATGACAGTTCAGACTCAGGTTGCAATACGAAATGCCACACCTGTATGCGATTTGAGGCTACATATGGAAGTCGCCGAAATCAGACTTAAAATAATCAGACTCCATGTGATTTATGATGTTCATATTGCCAAGACAAAGACAGACCTGAGCCACATGCAGGCAAAAAAAAAAAAAAAAAATCAGATTTGCGCCACTTGCGCCTGCAGCGTGAATGACGTCCATGTAAACACTTTTAAAGTGGAATCTCTAATTCAATTCAATTCAATTGTATTTGTATAGTACCAATCATAATCCAAGATTATCTCTAGATTATCTCACAATGCAAGGCCAAATCCTCAAGACTATACAAAGTAAACCCAATAGAACCTCTGAGAGCAAGCCAAAGGCGACGGTGAAGAGGAAAAACTTCCTTTAATGGAAGAGAAAAACCTCCAGCAGGACCAACGGCTCTGAATAGGCAGCCATCTGCCTCGACCAGTTGGGGTTAGTGGACAGAGGAGAGACAAAAGAAGAGTAGAGATAGAACAATGGACGACATCCACAGTCACTGGACCGGTGCTCAACCGGTAACCACACGTCCATCTGCTCAAACTTATTTCATGCAGATTGAAGAAATATGGTCCATGTAAACATTGCCACTGCCTGTGTGACAGCTCATAAGAGGAAACATGATGTGGGAAGGCTCAGGCAAGGAGTGGAATTCCACTTCAGAAAAAGTTATTGCTTTGTTTACAGTAATTCCATGCTGTATCTATCTGTGTGACATCTGATTTTATTTGTTCATGAGTGCTATTTATCTAGCTTCTATTTTCTGTTTAGTCAACGGTAAACCAGTCTTCACTGGGATGATGATTTTAAGAAACCTTGTTGCCAATGTGTCATAATCAAAGACATCGGCATCATCATATTACACACTCCTCCTCTAAAGCAGCATAATAAATACATCATCAACTCTGCGAGTATGGTTCAATCAATTCTCTCAAAGTCAATAATGATGAAGTGAGGGCATAGATAATGTCCGAGTTTCAGCCAAGTGTGAAAGGTCTATATACTCAATCTGCTTAGCCACATCCGTCTACATATTAACTGAACAGCTTCCCTGAAAACAATTCTAAATGAACGCAATCTTAACAAAAGCAGTAGACAATGGGAAACTTTGACTGTTTGACAAATACTCCTAGGTCTGGGATTTGGCTCTGCAACATTTAAGCCATAATGCTGTTGTTTTTTTAATGATTCAGCTTTATCTCTTTTGCCCACTAAGGATTACTTTAGTTTAAATTTACCATTCTGAACTCCTGTGGTAGTAGTAGCCCTCGATTGTTGCTGTGGATTTCTGGAAGCAGATATAGTAGAATCCAGCAAAAGATGCTCCACTGATGTCTTTAATTGTGTGATCAGGGACCAGGAACTGCTCCTGATGGGACAAACAGGGTGAGGTATAGCAGTAGTTGGAGTTCAGATGTGAAAAGACTAACAACAACCTTACCTTCCACCTCATGAAAATATAGTCTGAATTCTTCAGATCCTCATAGTCAAAGTCATCTGAGTTGAATGTCTTTGCATACTGGTAGAATGCCTGGAACTTGCCCTAAAAAGAAAACAGTATTTGATGATGCTATGGTGATTCCAATGCAGAGCAGATATGTATATATCATGGAAGACCAAGCTTTCATCGCACCCAGTGCTTTCGATCCACATCCTCATCTGCATCCCACTTCCGAGTAAGAAAAGGCCGCTTCCTACTGATGATCTCTCCAGCAAAGAACGTGGTCAAAGTTGGGTATTCCTAAGAAAAAGAAAAACGCTTTGAAGGCAGAAAGCAGGAAATGAAATTTGGGAGCTGAGTTTAATGATCATGCCGATGATTTGTACTTATTGCACAAAAAAAAATGTCAGCATACCCTACCAGTAAAAAAGTTTGGACACATTTTTAACATTGTACATTAATACTGAAGATTTCCAAACTGTGTGCCTTGTTAAGAGTTAATTTGTGTTATTTGTTGCCCTTTTAATGTGCTTTAGGTCAAGTTGTCTTGTGCAGACAAAGTGGGTACAGAGTCAATTGCCCTACTAGTACTACAACTACAAACCCAACAGAAGCACCACGAGCAAGCCAAGGCCAACGAGGGAAAGGAAAAACTTCCTTTAACGAAAGAGAAAAACCTCCAGCAGAACCAGTGGCTCAGGGCAGGCGGCCATCTGCCTTGACAGGTTGGGGTTAGTGGATAGAGCAGAGACAAAAGAAAAGAGTAGAACTAGAACAACAAACAATACAGACACTGGATGATAATATCCAATGTAATATAATATGGACGATATCTCAGGTTATAAAATATACAGACAAGACAGATTAAAGGGCAGGGGTGGAGGGGTCATGATCTATGTAAAGGAAAACATTCAAAGTGAACGAATAAGCATCCCAGAAAATAGTTTGGAATGTGTTTGAGTGAAGATTACTTTATCCCCAGAAATGTCTTTTGCTATGATTGCAATGTATCGACCTCCTACTTTTAAGGACATTTTTTGACCATCGATTTACCTGATGAGGTAATCAGAAGGAAAGTTAATTTTGTGTACTTGAATCCTTTTGAACTGCACTTTTTGTTTAATTTATTCCGAGTTTGTGGCTAAAAACCGCTACTGATGTTTTCCATAGTGCAGTGTTGGTCCTCATAGATTAAGAGAGTGAAGATTCCTAGCTAAAGCTACATATTTTTAGTCTTTTTGAAGCTATTTCTCAGTACTTGGACTTTTTTTATTTCATGTTTTTGGATGAAAGCACTGTTGAGTCTGTTAAAAAAGGCTTAAGTTTCTGAAGTGAAGAGTTTTGTTTTAATTAAAATGCAGCTACTTGAGAGTAATAGGGAATATTTCCCTCGCTAGCATTACCACTTGCTGGTCATTTTGGTTTATCATTTGGTCATTTGTTTTTTTGTGTTGGCATTCTGTAATATTCTATTCTACTATCTCAAGATCAAACCGCATGATCTTTTCATTAAATAAATTTGAGAAGTTGAACATTTTCCTTGATTTTGGGTCATGGCTTATCATCAAGGGATGATGGCGGGTCACGAAACCAGACTAGTTGAGAACCACTGATCTAAAGCACATTAAGAAGGCAAGAAATGGCTAAAACTAAAATTTCACAAGATGAACCTGTGATCTGAAAACCATTCTGTTAACGACCTTGTGAATCTGTTGAGAGAATGCATTGACTGTGCAAAACTGTCATTAAATATGGCTACTTTGGACAGTCTAAAATATAAAACTGATTCATGGCTGTTTAACACTTTTTTTACTGCACAATTCCATGTGTTCTTTCACGGTTTCCATATCATATTAGTATTCCATATTATTGTACGACATTGAAAGTAATAAAGATTAAGAAAAAAAAACTGAAGGAGAATGTGCAGCCAAACTTTTGACTGGTAGAATATGTCTAAAAACTGGCTAGTTTACGTGTCCAGTCACTTGAAAAGGACACAAATACAATGCAATGGCCAGACACGAGGTTAAATTATTCATGTTTGTGGTTTAAGAAAGGAATTGGTCTTCTCACCTCCGTCAAACCTTTGATCTTCAGGTAGCCACATAGGTAGGAGTCCTCCATGGTCACATGCTAAAAAGAAAAACAGAGGTTACTGGCATTTCTGTACCTGTGCTGTCTTTATTCTAAGTATGGGCGTGTTGTGGTGTATTTTCATAATGCCTGCTTTCAGCTTTCTCTTGGTCTTCAGACATAAGCTTGCCTATATGCATACAGGTTGGTTTGTTTTGCTACAAGTGAAAAATACAACAGACTGTCCAAACAAATCTGCGTTTAGGGTTTTTTTTCTGACACCTACTCTATAAACGCCTCTTTGTAGTTTAAAGGCAATTATAAAGTCGTAACACAGCTATGTAAACTGCTAGCAAAGCGAGTAACGAGAGGCCAGCGCTCATTGATTTTCCAGCTGTCAATCATCACACCGCCCGTTTGACAGATCACCAAATGCCTCTGACAGCTCGCCTCAATAACAAGACATATGTTTATCTGATTCACCTGTAAAACAACTTCCACGTCGTAGGAGTTCCCTTTGCTCTTCTGGTGGCCCCTGAACTTGGAGCCGCTGTATAGCAACGAAGTGACAACACCGGGTTGTTGGGTGTTGATCGGCGGTGGCGGGATAAGCGAGGCCGAGGATACGAAGGCCGCGGCAGTGGAGTCGCTTAGGTATCCAGCAGGGACAGGCATGGCTCCCGCTTCGCTGCTGAGGCACCGACCGCGGTCAATGGCCGTCGGGACAATGGACTCTGTCGGCGTCTAAAATGAGGTGGAAAGGACTGAGGACGTCCACCAACATCCAAATCCCCCGGATTCCGCTACAGTTTAGTTTACAGTCGCCAACCTCCCAAAAAAGTAAGTACACTTCGACGCGGCGCCGTAGGCAGCAGCACCCCCCACTCTCATTGGACTTCCTTGACCACCTAGTAACATCTTCAACGTTCATTGGTTGGATTTGCGGAAGGCTTTATGGGATATTTTGAATGTAGTTTATTTCGGTTGGTTTTGGTATGGGTTATAGACATGTTGAGACACAGTCAAAACTACATTTCCCATATTTAACTTGCGACGATTTCTGTAAAGCTCAGAAGGTCACACGCGTGCGTTTGAATGTTGGAGGTCCTGCAAAGCAATCAGATAATACCACAGAAAGAAACACGTGGAAGCAAACAGAGACTTTATGTTACTCAGCAAAGGTTAGATAAAACATACGCGAGAAATCCTACTTTTAAAAATGCGGCATCTAATAACCTAAGGAGCAACAAACGGACAACCTAGCGTGTTGAGTGCCTTCTCTGCTAGCTTTCCCTGAAACCTCACACCTAGACTTTATTAGCAGTATGTTACGGAATTTGATTAGGCTTCAGAGCAGTTTCGGGAACACCTTTCCATTCATTAAAGGGTGTTCCAGGAGTCGGAACTCTCAGTTTTCTTTGAAATATTCCACAGCTGCAGGTAAGAGAGATCCCCTAAACCGATGTAATAGTGCTTCCCCTGCATTGTACTCGTGTGATTGTTGTCTAATGTATATTATATTGCCTGCCTTTTTACAGAGAGAAAACGATTTTATCAAGATGTCAGTATATCCCAGTGTGACGGTAGGTACCATATCAGAAACGATTTGCAGTGGATTTTTTAAAGTTGACTATCTCCCCAGTACGTACATTGTTGTTGGCCACTTTCAGCTACACATTCTTGAAATGGATGTGCACTTTATAGTTTTATGTTTTTCGCCTTTGCTGTACCATTCTCTCATTTGACGACTTTGTATTTCAGGTGGTTTGTATGAGATAAACTTAGACAGAAGGAAGCTGAAAACTCCTGGTGGGAAGCTGTTCACAGTACCAAATGAAGCCCTCGCCATCGCTGTGGCAACTGAGTGGGATGCTCAAAAAGACACACTTAAGTTTTACACTATGCACCTGGTAAGGTGTATTAACATCTTTGAACATGTTTGTTTTCTTCACATGTAGAATGAATGTGATGTTTGAATGCTTTTTTAAAAATAAAGTTAGAAATGTACAGGGGTGACACATTGGTGCAGTGGGTAGCACTCGTGCCTCACAGCTAGAAGGTTCGATCCCAACATCAAGTGGTGGGGCCTTTCTGTGTGGAGTTTGCATGTTCTCCGTGTCTCCGTGGGTTCTCTCCAGGTACTCCGGCTTCCTCCCACAACCAAAAACATGCACTAGGGGGTTAGGTGAATTGGTCACTCTAAATTGTCCATAGGTATGAATGTGAGTGTCAATGGTTGTCTGTCTCTGTGTCAGCCCTGCGCTGAACTGGCGACTCATCCAGGGTGTACCCTGCCTTCACTCAAGTCAGCTGGGATAGGCTCGAGCATCCTCTCCCGACTCTCATGAGGATTAAGGGGTAGAAGATGGATGGATGGATAGAAATATACAGGTGCATCTCAAAACATTAGAATATTATGAAAAAGTTCGTTTTTCTCAGTTGTTTCAGAAAATGAAAAATGTATATACGTATTAGAGACTCATTAGAAACTAAAATGTATCAAGCATTTTTTAATTAAAATTTTGATAATTACTGTTTTTTTGAGTCCATCACTATTTATGCAGTATAAAGACCATTAATCTCAGGTTGAGTACACACTAAGACAGTTTACTTACAGTTGTGCAGAAGACACTCATTGACACTGTCCATAACGTGGGTAAGCCACAGAAGATCACTGGGCTGTCTGTTCACAGTGTTGTATTAAAGCAGATTCCTGGGCAATTTACTGGAAGTGCAAAGAGTGGTAGGAAAAGATGCACAAGCAATGGGGATGACCTGGGAAGATTGTCAAGCAAAGCTCATTCAAGAACTTTGGGGAGCTTCGCACTGAGTTGTCTGAGGCTGTAGTCACTGTATCAAAAGCCACAGCACAGACATGTCCAGAAAATGGGCTACAAGGGTTTCATTCCTAGTTTCGAGCTACTCCTAAACCAGACATGTGAGAACAGTCTTACGTGGCTAAGGAGAAAAAGAACTGGACTGCTGGTCAGTGGTCCAAAGTCCTCTTTATACATGAAAGTAAATTGTGCATTTCATTGTGAAATGAAAGTATCAGTCTGGAGGAAGAGTGCAGAAGTACCGAGTTCAAACTGCTTGATGTCCAGTGTGAAGTGTCCACAGTCAGAGATGCTTTGGGTTGTCATGCCCTATGCTTGTGTTGGTCCACTGGGTTTTATCAAGTCCAAAATTAACACAGCCATCTGCGTTGACTTTGGACTTGGAGATTTTAAATGTAAATGTCTTTCACTTGTATAGCGCCTTTCTACCCTACGGCATTCAAGGCGTTTTACACTGCTTTCCATTCGCCCATTCACACACACATTAACACATCAGTGACACTCAGTGGTTCATTTGGGTTCAGTGTCTTGCTCAAGGACACTTTGGCCTGCGGACATGAGAGGGGATCAAACCTCTAATCTTCAGGTTTGTGGACAACCTGCTGTACCTACTGAACCACAGCCACCCCTTTTAGAGCATTTCATGCTTCTATTTGCTGACAGGCATTATGGAGATGCTTATTGGCTTTTAAAGCAGCACCTGGCCCCTGCCCACAGTGCCAAAACTGGGAATTGGTTTGCTGGCCGTGGTACTACTGTGCTTGATTTCGCCAGCTGGCCTGAAGTTAATCTTTTGGGGAATGTATAGAGACACCAGACCCCACAATACAGATGAGTTGAAGGCCATTATCAAAGTAACCTGGGCTTCTATAACCTCTCACCGAGCCACCTCAGAAGAGAGCCTCCATACCATACCACACTGATGCAGTAATTTGTGCAAAAATAATCATTCATTTAAGAAGTTTCACTTTTCTCTATTATAAATGCTTTTTTTTAAATCGATCTTACAAAATATTTTGAGATTCTGATTTTTTGATTTATATGAGTTGTAAGCCATAATTATCAAAATTAAAACAAAAGGCTTGAAATATTTCAGTTTAAACATAATAGAGCTATACTATATAAACATTTAACTATCTGAATTAATTCATTTTCCTTGGTATTCATTTTTTTGAGCTGCACCTGCAGTATTGTTTCAATCAATCAATCTTTATTTGTATAGCACCGATCATAATCGCTGATTATCTCTAGGCGCGTTTGTATGTAATATATTTGAAACTCCATGTGCAATATCTTTCTCCTTTAAGTGCAGTATAAGAAACCATAGTTTAAGAAACGCGTGTAAGTTTTTAATACTAAAGTTGGTACCCTCTCTCTGCAGACAACGCTGTGCAACACAGCCCTAGACAATCCCACCCAGCGCAACAAGGATCAATTGATCAACGCTGCCCTGAAATTTCTGGAGACTGACACTGTCTGGTATTAAACTTATTTATTTGTATCTGCATAATCTTGGTAGTAAAGATTATGAGAACAGAAGGAAAAAATGAAAGTTAAATGAGAGTTATATTTTACTCGAGCCTTGAATAATACAGAAAGCACATGCTGTATTAGGAGGATTTGATATAGGTATGGTTTGAGTATTATTTTTTTTTCAGCCTTAAGTCAGTTGTGCGCCGTTGCTGTAGTTAGGATTTTATATGCTTGGTGTTTTGTGTAGTTACAGAGTAGATGAGCCGTATGGTTTGGTTGATCTTCAGAAGAATGAGTGGGATCCTGTGCTATACTGGATTGAGAACCGGTAACAGCTACATTTTACCACTTGAAACAAAAAGGCCATAATACAAGGCTGGCAGATAATACAGTGCATGTAAATTCCATATGTCGTCTTTTTTTAGTTATTTATTTATTTATTTTTTCAGATATAACGTCACTATTGGCTCATCAACCAGTATTATGGGTCCAGAGATCCCAGATGCTACCAAGGACACTTTCCGGCAGCACCTCAAGTCTTACAACTTCTGGTCATTAACAGGTGAAATATTTTAAAATGCATTCCAAATACAGTAGTACCTCGCATAAAGAACTCTTCGCATAAAGAAAAATTCGCATACAGAAGAAAAAATTGGCAAAAAGTCCAAACCGC
>JAQQAE010017123.1:0-11569 GCA_029823295.1 Pseudamia nigra
CCCGACCCTCACGAGGATTAAGGGGTAGAAAATGGATGGATGAACAGAAACCTCTGGGAGTTAATGCGTCAGTTCGATGGAGCTTCTGTTACTGTGATGCTCAGACTTTAAATTCTGTAAGTCACTGGGCGTTGGTTGGCAGATTTTCTGAAAGATGACAAATGTGGCTGCATTTCTGGTAAAAACTGCGAGGTTGTTGTAAACTGTCCTGGATTAAGAGCAGTTTTAGTCGAACATTTTTGAATAATTTAAGAGCCTTTCTCATCTCTGTCAATTACACTTCCATTCTAACTCTTGAACATTCGGTTCCACTGACTCCCACTGTAAACTCAAAAAAGTCTGGAAATCAACTAAAACTTGAAATGTGATTTTGTCAAAACTGTACCACAAATAAAAACACGGAAGCACATTGCATTCAGCGAAGAAAAGAAAAAGACACACTATCTCATGATTACGACTTAAGGATCTCGTAATTATGACTTATGGATCTTGTAATATTAGACATACCTGTGGTGCGTTCACTGCCCCTCAGTTTTGTAACTAACCTCTGTTTCTGTGGTATTTAGAAAGTATGGAATTCAGCACATTTCTGTTGTATGATGTTTCTGATATACTTCACGTGCATTAACCCAGGATATGTGATTCTGATAGGTATGGTAACATGTCAGAACACCGGCCTGGATACATTTTAAATGCAAATATTTATATCCATGAAGCATCCTGTACTAGTCTGACAGCTCCAGCAGGAAGAGGGCGGCTTCTAATAGATCAGTGTGGACCCTCCCTCTGAACAATCCCAATGATTTGAGACATCTTCATAATGTTATATACTAATATTAATGCCGTCCTCACCAAAAAACATGAACATTTCCCAGTGCCTCAGTGTGGGAAAGAAATAAAAGCAGATTAAATCTGACAGCACTGTCTGTAACGAAGAAGAAGGGATTACTGAGAGCCTTAACTTTTCTCATAATTACAAGAGAAGATCTTGTAATTATGAGATACAGAGTCTAAAAATATTTTTCTTCAGTGAATGCAGTGCGCCGCTGTATAAAAATGCAGACTAGCATGAATTTTAACATACTAAGTAGCTGATAAGGTGGAGACTAAACCCAAAATAGACTTTTCTGTAAATTCTTCACTGGTTATTTCTGTCGATTTTCTTTTCTTCCTTGATCGGAAAGCTCCAGAAATTTCCCCTACGAAATAACAGAGTTCAGCTGAATGTGAATATGAAACACAGTCAGACTCACAAAGCCGACAGTCTGCAGTGACAGGATGGAGGTGTTCGCGTGGACGCAGCCCATCGCTCTCAGGTTTGTGTAGCTGCCTTCTTCTAAGACGTACATCCTTCCAGTGAAGTCCTGGCTTTCAAATGCCAGCCAGCTGGGAGTCGTTTTTGACAGACACATGAAAGGGGCAGAAAACCGTTCACAGCATGAACTAACGAAGGGAAAGATGACTGGTAGGTCAAAAGTTTGAGAACAGCACAGGTTTAGAGTTTAAATATTTATGATCCAGCTCATTGTAATGCTATTACAGGCTTCAAATAAAGCCAACCTAACTGCACCTACACACAGCCTACGAGTAGTCAGTGAAAAAAAGATTTATTGCTTTTTTGCATATTTGTCACTTAAATATTTCAAATCATCAAGCACATTTTAATATTAAAGATAACCCAAGTAAAATCCATAGCAAAGCAGCCCCATCATGATCTTTGACTGTGGGTATGATGTTTGTGTTCGTTTTACAAAAGATGTAACAGGACGCACACCTTCCAAAACTTTTGTCTCATCAGTCTACAGAATATTTTCCAAAAGTCTGGAGGATGTTTTCAGTCAAATCAAATTTCAGCCTTTATGTTCTTTTTGGTTTTTAACCCTTGAAACTGAGTACTACTTTCTAAAAAGTGTACTTCTGAGAGTAGCCGTTTTACAGAATACCTTTCACTTTACTTTTTGTTACATTTATGGCAGAAAAAATGTACTTCTACAGGTACTTCGATTACACTTGGCCACAGCTCAGTGACTACGAGTAAAATACATGAGATCCAACAAATGAGAACAAATTTACCAAAACAATCAAGTGAATTAACAAAAAGAACAAACTAAGCAACAAAATGAGCAGCGTGAACAAAATAATCAAGTACATTAAAAAAGGTACAACATAATTGCATATCAATGAAAAACAACAAAATAATATATATAATTAAGAAAGTAAATTAAAAAATTAAGAAAATAAGCAAAAGTAAAGAAAAAACAATCAAGTAAATGAATAAAAATGGACAATATAATGAACAAAACTAAAAAAAACAACAAATACCAGAACTCAAAAAAGAGAAAACAATGAATAAAAAAAAATCAAATAAATTGACAAATATGATCAAAATAACCAAAAAAAAAAAATTAACAAAATGCTAGCTTGACAACTGTGTGGCTGTAAGCTGAGTGGACTGGCAGGTTAATCATTTACACTACTGGTCAAAAGTTTTAGAATATGCCAATTTTTCCGTTTTTTTGTTGAAATTCAAGCAGTTCACGTCCAATGAATAGCTTGAAATGGTACAATAGGTAAGTGCTGATGTGCCAGAGGTTAAAAAAAAGTTAATGTTACTCAAAACTGTAAAATAATGTGCATTTCAGAATTATACAAAAAGGCCTTTTTCAGGGAACAAGTCATGGGTTAACAAAGCTGTTCTGCACCAGTGGAGATTGATCAAGTCTTGACAGTTGAGGCAACTAATTCCTAGAGGTGTCCCATGTTTGCCTGATTAATTACAGCCCCCTCTGTCTGCATAAAAACAGTACTAGAACACACTGTGGTACCATACACTCATGAGCATTATTTGAACAGTATTGTACTGCAAAAACCATTGTGTTGATGTAAAAATGGTGAGAAAAAGGAACAAAAATAATGGAAGAGAGATGGACCATGATAACACTTAAAAATGTATGTCTTTCCTACAGAAATAGCAAAGAAAGTCAAGGTGTCAACAAGTCCAGTTTCCATCACCATCAAAAGTCACTAAGAAACTGACAAGCAGAGGTCTGGCAGACCCAAAGCCACCATCTTGCTCTTTGGGGTGTTCTAAAACTTTTGACCAATAGTCTATATTGGTCCACCATGAATGATTGGCTACTAGCTAGTTTGCCAACATCGCAGACTTTACCTTTAACAAAAAAACTCTTTTAAAAACGGCATTTTGTTTTTACCTTGGGTATCTTTGTCTAATATTAGAGTTTGGTTGATGATCTGAAACAGTGAAATGACAAACAGCACATTACAAGCTGCTGCTCATAGAACATGTTCATAAAACGAAGCAGTGACAGTCTTTATCAGACCCTGAGACTCAATGTTATACACCTGCATAGAGTAACAACCTCAACATGAGGTTTTTCTGTTAATATTACTCACCTCCCTGCGAGAACCTTGCACGAGGCCACAGAAAAGCCTTCCTGCAGAAAAGCTTCGCTGTCCTCCAGAGTAACGACAGAGCCTTGAAAACCTGGATCAGTGAATAGCTGCACCTGAAGAGCATAATACCCCTTAGTCATTCAGTCGAAACTCTGCACATGAGCAGCAAAACTGAATAGATTTCATAAAGGTCTATGTGTGGTGCCTTTGATCATTTTCTTACCTTAAACTTGGCTGTGTTCTCAAAATTATCCTAAAACAAAAGAACAGTGTAATGAGAGTAGTTCATATGAACTGGAGGTAAAAGTGGGCTTGTGTATTTGGGCATTCTTATGTGAAAAGTAAAAACATTCAGCCAAAAAGGAAAAAAATGGAAAATAATTCACCCGATATCCAAGACTGAACCTCATTTATTATCTTATTATGTCACAATTTTAAGAAATGGTCGTATATTATTGAATTTGCTGAGGATACTTTACGTGTTCTGAGCTCTACATATTAGAGATCTCTGCCTGTTTGTCTGCAGCTGGTTTGAAACCGAAGCAGTTTGATGATGACTCACCACTGTGATCTAAAATGTTTTCAACCAGTCTCATGACACATACTTTCCTCTTCTACACTCGAAGTAACCGGTTTTAAACATTTTTCAGTTCCACATTTTTTCCAAAAGATACTTTAGTGAAAGGGTTACTGTGAGTCAAAGTTCTGCTGAAAGTCTGAAAGTACTGTACATTTACTACATTACATGAACTTGAGTAGTTGTTTCCATAAAATGTACTTCTGAGAGTACTTGGTTTGCAGAATACTTTTTACTCATACTGAGTTACGATGAGCAGCCGTAGAAGAGGTTGTAATTTAATTATTTTTTTTTAATCAAGCAACGTTTAAAAGCTTAGCAAAATAATCAAAGAAATTAGGAAAAATCAAAATAAACTAAGCAAAAAAATAAGCAACAAAAAGAACCGCCAAAGTAGGTCATTGGTGACCTTCAGGAGGGCCGTCTCAGTGCTGTGTAGCGCTTGAAAACTAAACTGGAATTTCTCAAAGATGTTATTTTGACATATAAATGCAAAAAACTGATTGGAAACTACTTTTTTTCTAAGACCTTGGCTAAAAATGAAAGTTTAGAAATTGGCCTAAAATTGTTTAACGCAGAAGAATCTAAATTTGGTTTCTTGAAGAGGTTGGACCACGAAATGTTTAAAAGCTGCAGGAAAGACACCTTCACTCAAAGAGCTGTTAATAATCGATAAAATGCTGGGCACCAAAATGTAAATGATCACCAAAAACAACAAAACAAGCAAAAAAATAAGCAAAAAGAAAAAAAAAATCCAGTCAATTAACAAAAATGAACACCATAGGCAAAAAATTTAACAGAAAGTCAACAAAGTGGCAACAAGATCAGCAAAAAGTATCTAAATTATCCAAAAGGTTAGTGAAAATTAATAAAAAAACAAAATAAGCCACAAAGATAAACAAAATCTCCCAAAATGATCAAAATAATAAACATAAATGTAGATTATGCTGATTATATGTTTTTTCACTACTTGAGTAGTTTTATCAGATAACTTTTTCCTCTTTTTCATGCAGGCCCACCTATGTTCATGAGTACTTTTACTTCTACGTACTTAAATCATTATAAGTATAAAGTAACAGTACTTTTACTTGAATACTGTTTCTGTGAAGTCTAACCCATCTCTGCTGAAAAGCACCACATGCTTACAATAAAAAAAAAAGACAATTAGGGTGTGAATTCACATCTGTTCTGTTCTTTAAATGAGCTGGAAAAGTGTCTCCTACAGGAGTGATTAGGGTTTGAATGTCCAGGTGTGGAGATGAGTAGTTCAAGGACATCAGGAGGATAGAGAATCACAGGCATCTGTACAGAATGCTGGACAAGTTAGATGGAGTTATTCTACTGGTTTTGCCACCTAGGAAAGCATCAATATCCATCTGTATATTTCAAATATTTTCTCGAGATTTCTTCAGGTCACAGTCCTTTCCCTGAATCCACTTAAACCTGCCAGATTTCTCCTGCTGAGTGATTCTGTCTGTCCTGTGTGTAGCCGTGGTACTTCAAAATTGTATCTTGGCTTCAAACCAACGAAAGTGAACCAATCAAGAAGTGGTTTTATGTGGAAAAATCACCATTTCCTGCAGGTGTTCTGAGTGTGGAACAGTGTGATAGAACCGGGTCAGTTCGACCTGTCTGAGGCTTGGCAGCATGCGAAGAATTGACAGGTGGGCTGTTGTTAGAGGTGTCTGTCATCATCATCAAGGTGGGATTCAATAGACTTTAATGTAAGAAGTGGCACATGAACCGCTTTCATCATTAAAATGCTGATTTTCACAAACAAAATAAGTCAAGTAACTGTTTACAGCTCAAATGGCATACTTTCGTGTTTAGTATCACTTTAATAATCATGGAAAATAAAATGTACAGCAATAAAATGTAGAAATACTGTATGGTAAGATGCAGTTAATTATGATGCAAACCTGAATAAAGCTATCACATATTGCACCATCTATCAAACTAGATGGCCCTCAGAGAACGCATACCTCCACCAAGGCTGTTCATTTACCCAGCACCCTGTTTGGAATATGCAGGAATTTTACCCTTTTCAACAAGGAGGTTATGTTTTCATGTCAGTGTTTGTCTCTTTCTTTGTTAAGCCGGCCGCACATAAAGAATCACGACTCACGTCGTCCCAACCCAACTGGAAATCTGTGTGATGTGCGACGGTTCCCAACCCAGATATTTAAGTCTTGATAATGTCCCGACAGAAATCATGCCAATTCAACATGTTGAATCACCAGGAGTCAGTCTTGGCGATGTGCGGCGGTCACGATTCAGCCTTCGCAACTATTATAAAGGTTGGGCATGTAGGCAATAGGTGGCACTACAAAATTGATGCAATTGCTGTTCACGGTCAATAGGTGGCACCAGGCGTGAGGTATCTGAACTGTAAACAAACATGGATTATAAATGGCTCGCTATTGCTGTTTGTGCCGCTATCTGCTCTGAGAAATCCAAGAAGAAAACCAGGTATAGCTGTTTGCAATCAATATTTTGATATTCCACTTTCTGTTATTTTTGTTTTTAACGCTACTTCCTGTGGTCCATCTGCTCATTTTCATTTTCTGTAGGCAACATGTGTTTTCAGTTGGGTCAGTAATCAGTGCAAACTACACGATGGCATCAAGAGTTGGCTCGAAAAACTCAAACATGTTTGATTGACTATGACTGAGCTCTGGTCGGGTCTGTTCCCCTCACACACCAGTGGATTTCTGTGCCGACCGGGGGGGCAACGACCGGGGCTGTTCATTGAGGCCAACGCGGAAGTAACTTTACTTCCCACTGCTTGGCTGCTGGGGAATCGATCGTCCGGCTCCAAGAAGCTTTTTTCCCTCAGAGATACATTGGACTTCTATCTGAAAATACTAAGCGGATACTTTTTTTTCCTGGGTCATCATGGTCTCAAACATTTTATTTGGACCCTCTAATAAGTAATGTGATGGTCCCTCTTTAACTTTTTGTTTCGTCATTAAGATATTACGGCAAATAATCAGACAAATGACTGCCGTGCTGGGGTTTGATTGACATGTCGCTGTAGCAGCTGCTCACTATAGCGAAGTCGGACAGATTCAGACCTTTGGATCTTCTTTTTATTCAATATGTTCATAGTTATACTGTACATGAGATACCCACAGCTGCAGTCGAGTGTAAGTGTTTACACTAACAACACTGTGATACGACTTTATTTGACACTGCATGGTGAAGTTTTACTGCATCAGTAAGATAGCGGCTAATGTTAGCTCTCCCATGAGTCCCCTGGCATGAACGCTTCATAAGCCCCTCGGGCATTCGTCCAAATATGGTTCCATCCTGTTTTTGTCTTCAAGATGCCATCCAGGAAGTGACAACCCGATTGGCCTCAAAACAGCCCTTCAGAAACTGATGGGTGAGGTGGCAGTCACTTTGTCCCTAATATATACAGTCTATGGTGACGACCAGCCATACAAACTGTCCCCAACGAGACTCTGCCCAGCTGTGAATTGTATGTAAAATTGGGCAAATAATCTTGTAGTCTATCCTCAGTTTAAGACAGCGTTGTCCATTCATTGGCACAAAGGGCTGAGACACTGCAGTTTCTCTTCCCAGCCACATATTTTCGCTGAAGAGCAATCAGGAGGAAGGAATTCAATGAAATCACCTCCTGAAGAGACTAGGTAGAAAGAAAAAGTGCATCTAGTACTTACTCCTGGCATTGAATCTGACTGAAAGCAGCAAATAGCAGCATGTCAAAAATACCCAGTTGGAACTGATCTGGACATATGTTGCAGCATGCTGTAGGACTGTCTGCTCAACATACTGCATCCCACAATGCATCATGATCGGTCCTTTTTCTTCTTCATCGTATAATATTTGTCCACAATTAAAGTAGATAGTGCATTAGTGCCATTTGCTGTGGGAGTTTAGATCAGACTTCAATACTTAAATGCAACAAATGCAGAAAAACAGCTGAGGAAATGTGACTTTAAATCAGCATCACTGTGGAGGAGACAAGTGTCTACATATTTAAGTCCATAAAACTGTTGTAGTGTGAAAGACTTTCATACAGATGATTATTAATAGCAAGAAATATCATGGTCTTCCAGTCTGACATGTTCAAACAAGCTAATAATGGGCTAAAGTGGGACAAACACCAGCATTGAATTTAAATGATTTAATTCTTTGAAATGTGTTTGTTTTATATATAATATTTTAGGCCTCTATTGTGTAATTGCTATAAATTTAATGTCACATTGTTCCTGTCCAGTGTAGTGAACACTGTGGATGAAAGGGTTAAGGAAGTGATCCAGAATCCACAACCTGACCCAGATCAGTTACATAGTTTTTACATAATCCTACTAACAAACAAACCACCGTGAAAACATAACCTCCTTGGTCATGTAGGTAATAATCAGGTAATTTAACCACCTGAGCAAAGCAACAGGGTGTCATTACCTGAACGACAGACATCGCTGAGGCAATTCTAGGCAGTAGCGCCCCCCAGTCCTCCGGGCTTCCGTACAGGCCTTTCTCCAGGATGTAGCACTCGCCGCAAAAGCCTGGCTCTTCAAATACAACCCAGCTGAGATAGGAAACAGGAGGAGTATGATCACTTTTTAATGTGGCACTGACATTAGAAGATTGTGTTTTGTTCTACTGTATGTCATCTTTATTTGCAAACGCACTGGCTACAATCAAAGAAAACCACAAACCATTATGACACAGTCAGAGTGTTGTTCATTTATCATGTGTCAATAGTCCTTGGTCAGAGTCCGGTGTGATAACAGCGTCTTAGTGCTGCTGACTGCATCTCTGCAGCCATGTACTGTACTGTATACGCTGTCACAGTTAATGTTGCGTTCTCTCGAGATCATTTGTGGGAACGTATTTCCGTCCAGTCGATAGAGGCTGTGTTTGCATTCGTGGGTGTTGTGTTTGAGATTACACACGAGTCTCTCACGGCAGAGCTAAACCAACACGCCGAGCCAATCAGAAGCGGCGAGACATGGGAGAGGCTGAGAGACTAACCCTTCAGTACTGTGAGTTTTGCCACCCGAAGGAGCACGAAATGTTCCACTCTGCATCATTCGCTATTCTGATTCTCCCATGGGAGGTGGCTGTGGACATTCCATGTTCTGCATTTCATTACTACAATTTGCTGCTGGTTTTGTTTACCTTTGCATCCTTCAGCTGAGCGTAGCATAAATAAATCCTACAGCCATACACAGAGCTGGGAAACACAAACACATGTTTGGGGCGGGGGGGTTGCCCAGTTACTTGAATATTTTGTTCATTTTTGGTTAAATTTTGTGGATTATTATGTTTCTTCACTTCATTTTCTTGACTATTTTGTGAATTTTTGTCCATTTTCTTGTCACTTTTGCTTAATTTCTGTTCATTTTGTGGATTGTATTGTTCATTTTTGAGCATTTTTTTCAATTTTGTCCATTTGCTTGATTATTTTGTACATTTATAGTTCATTTTTGTTCATTTTGTGGATTATTTTGTTTCTTTACTTCATTTTCTTGACTATTTTGTGAATTTTTGTCCATTTTCTTGTCGATATTGTTCACTTTTGGTTAATTTCTGTTCATTTTGTGGATGATTTCATTAATTTTTATCCATTTGCTTGATTATTTTATTCATTTTTGGTGCATTCCTATTGATTTGTGGATTATTTTGTTATTTTTGTTTAATTTCTGTTCATTTTGTTAACTATTTTGTTCATTTTTGTTAATATTCTTGATTATTTTGTTAATTTTTGTGGATTATTATCCGTTCTGCCACTCGTCTGGATTTCCCATCGGTGTGCAGCAGCGTTCCTGTTGTCCAGCTTCATCCAATCCTTGCTGGCGTTCCGTCGCCACTCCTCAACCACCTGCCCCTCTCCTCGCTGGACACTCCTGCATCCTCCTCCCTGTTGAGCCAGGGCATCCTTGCTCCCCTGTCCTTCCGTTCCTTAATCTCCACCTCTTCTGGACTCACCTATTGTGATCTTATTTGTGTTTTCCCAGCACTGTAAATAAAGTGCACTAACCAGTACTCCTCACCAGTCTCAGTTCCTTCCCTTGCGACATTTTGTTTCATTGCTGTCCATTTGGATTATTTTGTTCATTTTTGTGGCTTGGTACTTAATTTTCTTGACACTTTTTTGAATTTTAGTCCCTTTTTTTGTCTATTTGCTTTTAATCATTCCTGTTCATTTTGTGGATTACTTTATTCATTTTTGGTTTATTTGGATTATTTTTGCTTGTTTACTTCATTTTCTTTTATTGATCTATTTGCTTGTCCACTTTAAACATTTTTATTTTATTGATTTGGGGGGTTTTGTTGGTTCATTTTGTGGATTTGTAATCATGTTGACTTTGAATTTTTATCCATTTTCCTGTCATTCACTTGTTCATTTTTTTTTTATTTTGTACTTTTTTTTTTGGCTCATTTCTATTGATTTGTGAATTTTATTTTTTGTTTATTTTATGTTCATTTTGTGGACCATTGTTTTTAATCTTTTGTTCATTTTTATGATTATTTTTCTTGTCTATACTCACTGTTGTTTCAATTCTGTTAATTTTGTGGATTATTTTGTTTACTTTGTTTTCTTGACTAATTTGTGCATTTCTGTCCATTTTCTTGTCTTGTCATTTGTGTTAATATTCTTGACTATTTTGTTCATTTTTGTCAGCCCTTTGATTACTTTGTTCTCTGGTTAGATTTTGCTTCCTCACATTTCAAGTGATGCCCTTACATTCGAATATTCCACTCTTGTCATGAAATGAAACCGACAATTTCAGCAAAAATGGCCCTCCTCGTTAACAACGGGCAGATTGTTTTTCACATGTATTCTTTCAAACAGGATGAGGCTGCACATTGTAAGGACAGAGCTGACAGGAGGTGAGGCGTGGCACTCTAAACATTAGTGGACGGGGGTGATCTGTCTCAACCTGTTGTCACGGGTGTGGCAGGTTTACCGCCACATACATGAGCTTCAGCGACCGGCAATAAACCACAAAAGAATTTGCCAACTGTAGCACGGGAATTTGTCTGAAAATATGACGAGCGCGGGATTCGCGGAGGAAACGTGCCTTTGGGTGAAGAGGGAACAGAGTGAGCAGGAAGTAAAACAGGACATGTTAGATGTCAGAAACGCGCATTTGTTGTCTACAATGAAACAATTTCAAGTCAGTAGCAGAGGGCTCTAGTAGTATGTACATCTAAATGATCTGTATTCTCTAAAAAACCTGCTTTACATAGGCGAAAACTATTTCTGTTCATTTTTGGCTTATGTTGTTCAATACATTTATGACTATTTTCAATTACAGTGTTCATTTCCCTAAAAATTCGGTTACGTTTTTTATTTTTTTTCTTGACTATTTTCCTAATTTTGCGGATTCAGCCCTTCATTATTTTTGTTCCCTTATTGTATTTTTTTCATATTGTTCCTTATAGCAATCATTTTCTTTGACTACTTTGTTATTTTTTGGTTCATTTTTGTGGATTGCTTTGCTTGATTTTATTTTGTTTTAACTACAGTATCTCACAAAAGTGAGTACACCCCCCACATTTCTGCAGATATTGAATTATATCTTTTCATGGGACAACACT
>JAQQAE010017124.1:0-11569 GCA_029823295.1 Pseudamia nigra
GCCAGGAGTGGGGCACCCGAGGCCAACCCATGTACCAAGTTTGGTGACCATAACTCCATTTGTTCTTGAGTTAGAGCACGGACAGACAGACAGACAGGCAGACAGATAAACAGATAACGGCCGTACGCACCCTTGACCCTGACGTGGGTCATTCATTGAAGGTTCTACACTTTGACTTGAAAAATATTAGAAATAAGATTGATTTGAATTACACTAAATAACAGCACAGATCCAAAAGCTTTTAAATTACGCTCTCCCAAGCAGCAAACAGACAGAATACTGTAAGTGTCTGGAAATTCATCAGTGTACATCTGGCAAATGTTGTCACTGTTTTCATCTGATATAAAGATGAAGGCAGTTTGAAGCTTTATTTCTCTCAGATTTGTCTCACACCAAGTTCTAAATCCTTTTAAGCTTCTTTAAACAGTTTGATCAAACTGGATTTAGTGATTCACGGCTGCATTTATCAAAAGCTAGCTCACTTCTTTGTACTTTCTCATTTTTCCTTTTGTATTTGTAAATTTTCCAACCAAATAACACTCCCACACTCCCTCTCCATAATATTAACATTTCTTTCATTTTTATCCTTGTCATCTGTCAGCATATTCCTTGAACACTTGCATATCTTCTGCAAAAGCTTGACACGCAGAGGACAAAAATGTAATTAATGTCCTTATACATGTGGACAGGTTCCACAGTATGAAGCTCACTTTGACTAACCTCTGTGCATAGGTTAATCTTTTACACCTCTCCATATCCCTTCTTTTGTTCACGCCTCACTCTGCGGCCGTCATCATCAGTATGTGTCTCCTCAAGAGCAATTCCCATCCTCTCATTTTTCACTGTCGCCCGCCGTCTGTGTGCATCCATCACTGTCTGCAGTCCTGCGTCTGTCTCTGAATGCACTGCTGTCCCCTTTTTTGGCAAGTCAAAACCAGAGAGCCCGCTCCATTGTCCACTGAAACTGTTGCACTCTTTTGTTCTCTGGTGAAGCAGAGAAAATGATTTAGTCACTAAAGAGTCACTTCTTTCTGTCATTTGCAACATGCACACATCATAACGCTTGAAATACACATAGAGAATGTATGGTGTATTCGGTGTGTACGTGTTGGCCCAGCTTCAGAGAACAGCAGCTGGAGCGGTGTTCTGCGGCCATATCGGCATGCAGCAGGCAGGTTTTTGTCATTCCCATGTTGAATGATGTCTAATAGGAATAACCTGCAAGACACAAAGACAGTATGCAAGAAGAATAGAATAGAAAAAGAGATTGACAAAGGGAGACATAGTGTTCAAAGGAGAAAAAGTTGAATTGCTTCAACATTTACGTAGCTTTTATATGAAGAGCAGGTTAAACAGTCTGTTTTAAATCCAAAATTTGAAGAGATGATGTGTGGAAAAGCAGTAAATAAAGAGAAAATAAGACTAAAAGGCTGGACAAGGTGACAGTTAATTTTGTGATTTTAATAATATCCTGGAAGCATTTGCTTTTAATTCACATTGCGATACCAAGTGCACAGCCACATTAGTCATTATGACAAATGGCAACATGTCTTTGCTAAAACATCGGTGACAGATACTATGGTGTGATATTTTCATTTATTTTTCAGTCTTCTGTTCTTTAGACCATTTTACAAGTGCTGAAATAGTTCTTAACCAAAAAAGTGATTTTCTGACTTTGTATCATCATTCATCCCCTGAAATTATGTGGCAACTCTAATTGTTATATTCACATTTCCCAACATGTTCAGTGATAATTAAAACCCTCTTTGACAGAAGAAGCATCTTATAAAATAAAGCAACACAACATTTAAGACATTGTTGTTAGGCTCTTCAAACACAAAGCGGTGGCATAGGGTGGTTATGACGGATAACGGTGTGTGCTATCATAGCAGGCCTCGTGGTAATTAATCTCACAGACACATTAGGCCTATTTATGTGCATAATTTAAAATGTAAATGTTATTTGTGTGAAATTTACAGTTGAATGAGTTACTCAGATAATTACATTGGAATGTAATATCTCACTGTGTTGTTACAATGTCTGTTTATTAGTGCATAGTTTATTATCTTGCAATTATTACTGAACACAAGAAATTAATAATGTGGTTGAACAGTAACTTATAATGTTATTTATTTGTCATTTTAATGCTTGATGTAGAATTTGCATGTTGTTTTCATACTGAAAATTCCATTTTCATATTATTTAATAACCTCCATTTTGACTACAAGCATTTAAGTTGTTAATTTAAATCTCACACAAGGGTCCACAGCACCACCACCACATGACCACACCTCATGAGTTCCACTGCAGCTGCACAATCTACACTGTCTGTGCTCCTGCCACAAAGGATATCTTCATTTATTGCTAAAGTGCATCCATAAGACAAGGCCTTGCTGCCAAATAGTCAGCAGTTCAGAGTACTACTAGTTGTACTACTGTGTGATTGTGACCTGCTCAAGTTCAATGAAGGATGAACAACAGGGTGTTAAAGAGTAGGTGTGAGAAAGTGACCTGTTACATCAGAGGCTGAGGGGGCAAGAGAGGCTTTTCGATTAGAGGCCAGCTTTCAGCTCACACTGTGAAAAGAGCATTTGTACTTTGCCCACAGTAGCTCCCTAGTGAGCTGGCTTCCTTGAATACTTAAATACAGTACTTCTCTCTCTCTCACACCTCGACAAATGCATGCAAGGTTGTTTATGGGAGACAGAAGCAGTGATTTCAAGAGAAAAATCATGTTCCATCACTGTGGAAAAACCTGAGACATATCTGTTGGGTTGATGTTATCAGGTTCATTCTCCTAATGTTGAAGTTATCTTGACAAATCAGATTTGTACATTCCTCATAACAGGGCAGGTCCACACAGGATTGTTTATGTCTGTGCTAAGACAGCCATGAAAACATCAGTGTCACTATGGCTTGTATAAGTCATCTTTGCAGCTCCTATGTGAGTACATATGTAGGCAAACATCATCGTACAGGATTGTTCATTCCCTGTTTATCCAAAGCAAGCTGCTCACCATTGAGCATCTTTGCCCTGTGCTGTGGATTCATAGTATTGCAAAGAAAATCTCTTTTTGGTTCAAATAGTAGTGCTTAGCAGTCCATTTAATTGAGAAAGGCACTGAGTGACAGGTGAAAAGGATGATGGGGAGAGTGTGGTGTGTGTGTGTGGGGAGGGGGGTGCATGCTCTGTGCAGATGCACTCAATTTACTGACCTTCCACAGCTGCAACACAGAGGAAAAGAACATGAAAAATGGCAAACAGATAGTTAGAAGCTGCTCTCCCAGCTTTGCCTGTGTGCTGAGGGAATTTGTGCCATGTTGAATTTTAGTACTTTTTATTTATGAAATGGTAAAAACTGGTTCAAGGGAAACATGTATCAAATGAAATTGGGCACATGTCATAAAACCCATACACTTCTTTGTGTGATATGTGTTTCAAACCACATCCATCTGAGCAGGAAGACAGACAATTAACTGAAAGAGGCAATGATAGAAATGAAAAAGTGGATGAGTTCAATGCAAGACATTTGGATATTGTTTGTGTGCATCCGTGTGTGTGTGTGAGGGGGGAGGGGGGGTGTTTGTGGCACACAAATATCGATGGAGGGGAAAGGAATCTAAGAACGTAAAGCAGATGAGATGAAGTGAAAACACTGACAGAATGAAAAGGGCAAAGGTGAGAAGTCGGCAGAACAGAGCTGTAGCAGCTTGCTTGGAGCATCTTCTTTACAACAAATGGACAGAGAGCAGAACACAAACACAAAGAGCAGCGTGGCTTTGAGGTCTGTACACAGTACATGGACTCAGTAGGAAGATGCACATGATTTCACAAGAGAAACAACAAAACAAAAACAAAAATTAGTAAAAACAGTGCAACCGATGCATTGTTTCAAGAAGTAAATTAATGCTGTGAGGTGTCAGTACGGTAATTGCATTCCTTAAGCCAGTAACTCCACCCATGGGCACAGCATGTCTACTGTGCATTTTCTCAGTGCATCTAAATTCTCCTGTTTCTATAATTTTGTGTTTATTCCTCCTGTGGGACCCCTGTGTTTTCTCTGCTAAACATCAGCTTCTAATGTGTGTGAGAAAGTATGTGTCTGGGTTATTTTGAGAAGCTTCAAAGGAAATTTAGATTTCATACAGCTCGGCACAAAGAACAGAGCACTCGCCAAATTGTTGCAGCCGAGATATAGATATGTACTGTACATGTACTTTATAAATGGCAACATTATGGAAGAGATGAGTTTCAAACAGGCTGCCATTTTAAAGGACATTTTCAAGTAGTCTCTTTTGTGTCCTTGTTGTCTTCCATCACCTCTTCTTCCTCTCAGTCCCTCAATCACCTGCTCATCTTCTTCTTTCTGATTTTTATAGTGACTGGAAAGCAGCATATTAGTAAAATTATCATCAGTTTCTTCCCTCGAGTGTCAGCCAGAAATTCAATTCTACCCATTCACCCAATTTGTCTCCTAAACTCAAAGAAGACTATCCTACTTAACCCCACTGACAGGCTCATTAGAAATCTAAACGTCGATCTCCCGGACCACCAGCTGGCTTTCTCCACCCTCTGAGCCTCCATCTTCCTCCTTCCTCGCTTATTTTCTTGCCAGTAATTGCTCCCACCTGTTTGTTTCACCTGCTTTCATCAGTCATCAGAGTCGGTGTACGATCCAACCATCTGCTATGCCAGTCAGCAGATTGTTTAGTGCCACCATGTTCAACCCTCCAGCCCATTTGTCTTTGGACCAACATGTTCCGATTGTTCCTGTTTCTTTATCTACCCGCATTTTCTGACTCGTCAGCCTTCATGGCCGTCTCCTGCCTGTTCTGATCATTTTGGTGTAGTGATCTCATAGATCAGGGTTCTGCTACCTTTGCAATTTAAAGAGCCAGTTTTTGACAAAAAGAAAAAAATTGTGTCTAGATGGCAACAAATATCCCAGCCCTTTACGCTCTGCATGACATACGTATGACTTATGTTTTAGCAGGCAACTTGTTAAATCAACATGTTGTGTATGATTTTAATCTTATTTGTTCATTTTGTTTATTAATTTATTCATTTTTTTATTAATTTCATTGACTAATTTGTTGATTTCATTGATAATTTTTTTTTATTTTTTGTTCACTTTAGTGGTTATTTTGTTCATTTTTGCTCATTTAGCAAATTTTTTGGTTTATTGTTCACTTTTGTTCATGTATTTAATTATTGTGTTCATTTTGGGGAATTTTGTTTCATTTCCTGGATTATTTGAGTATTATTTTGTTGATTTTTTTTTGGGAATTGTTTCATTTTTTTCCTATTTATATTCTGTTACTTGATTATTCTGTTCACTTTCTTGATTATTTGGTGAGTATTTTGTTGATATTGTTGAATATTTTGTTCATTTGTATTCAGTTGATTTATTATTTTTGTTATTGTTTATTCTTAGTTTATTTTCCTGATTTGGTTTGCTCTGGTTCATCTTAATTTTACAAGATTCTTTTTCATAATAATGTTAATCATTTTGCATATTTTTTGTTAATTTTCTTAGCTTTTCATATAATTCATAATATTGTTTAATCTTGTTCAATTCCTTGTTTACTTGCATCAGTTTTGTCTCAGTTATTGTTCATTATGTACAGCTGTAGTTCATTTTTTCCTTCTTTTTGTTGATTTAGTGTTATTTTGCTTATTTTGATTTATTTTAATGAGTCGCTTGCATCACTGGACAAAGCCACAGGTTGCAGACCCCTGTCCTAGATGCAGACTTTCTGCCTTCTCTTTTAAGGTATTTTCAAACCTTCCTCCTTTGGACTTTTGGACTGCCCACATTGATTCAGAACAAGTTTGCTGGTGTGAAATCTCCCTCAAACCACAGAAAAAGTGATCTGAATCCCGATCAAACTGAACCATGGTCCACCTCGTGCACAGTCAGACCAGTCATCACTGAAATAAAAGGAGACAAACAAATGGAAGACAGAAGAAGTTGAAAATGAATCAATTTAACAACAGCAGATGCAGCCAATCTGCAAATCAATCAGTGCCAAGTGTAGGAAGGTGCAGCAGATGTCCATGATGATGACAGAATGTTTTAGCCACTGCCAAAATTGTAGAGTGAAAACAAAACTAACCAGACCAAATGTATGCGATGTCACAAAAACCCGTTCACACCTGGCATCATCATCTTCATAGCCTGTGTCTCCCTTAATAGGTAACCATGCATCTGACACTAGCACATGATAAATTTGATTCCTTTTTAACTTCTTCTATCTTGTGCTACGCATTATTATTCCTCCGTTCTTCATGACAAGAGCCAGGCATATCTTTTCACAATTTGTCCTGCTTAAAGTGTTTCATATTGCACATGAGCTGAATCATTCATGGTCTTGAGAACATGAAACTAAAACATCTGCACCACTTTCTGCACTTCTCCTACTAATCCACCCATCTTTCAGCCAAATCCTTACTTATTTTGTCACTTCTTTGACTCAAGATGTTCACACGCTGTACAATTTTAGAAATGTTATTTACTTCCAGCTCACTCTGGACCAAAATATACAAAAAAAACAAAGTAATTTTTTTTTATCTAGCATAACTTTCATAATGAATATTCATTTTTGACCATGTCTTAAGTTTCCCCCAATATTTTCACTTTTCCATAAATTTCTCATGAATTAAGGTAGTGTGAACACTGAGTGTTAAGTGGTCTGAATTCACAGCACTCAGGTACCAAGTGGCAACTGTCTGGGCTGATCAGTGTAGCAGCTGGACCTGACAGTCCTGAGAGGCCATGGTCACACATCGTCTTCAGGCATGTGGTCGGTTCACAGTGCTGCCACTTCTCAAGTGGCTGATGGTTGAATGAGGCACGCTGAATTGTGCTGACATCACTGCAGCAGACCATGACACCTTGACCATGCTAATGACGTGCAGCATGTGTTAGTGTTGTGACTCATGACAAAAGTCCACAAATTTTGGTGTTCTTTTATTGTCCACAGTGGAAGGATTGACTGTGTACAGGTCACACTGAGCCCGTTTACATGCACACCAAAACTTAGATCATTATCTAATTTCTGCAGTTATCAGACTATTGAAGTGATCATGTAAACAGCATAATCTGATGTGCTTTATCCGATAACAGCAGTTATCTGATTATGAGAAATCAGATTAACACACCTGGATTTCTCCCCAATATGCTGATGTCTTTGTGCATAATACCCATTAATCTGATTTATTTAATTATTTTGCATCTGGGTATGTGTAGAAAAAAATCATAGAAAATGGAGGTGATGTAGTGACAAAGTGAATGGAAGAAAAATACAAAAACAATGCGGGCAGCAAAGGAAAGTCTAAAGAGCCAATTGTGGAGTGAAGAAGAGACAAATTTCATGTTAAATAAAATGAAAACCCTCAACATGCTCCATTTCCTCGACCAGAAGAAATACAGAATGATTTAAAAATAACACATACTTGAGCAAATGTCACTACATACCTACGTGAAGAAATCTGATAATGGAATGAAACATGCAAACCAGAGATTCAGTTATCATATTTCTGAAGTGCATGTAAACATGTCATATCCAATTATTACAATAATCTGATTCCTCCTAGTCATCGGATTTCTGTGGTCATGTAAATGAGCTCACTGACTGGCCACCACATTGTCATGCTCCATGCAGTTCATGGGTGGAATAATTCAATCAGTGACTAATCTGACTGGGAGTGGTCAACTGGAATTGAGACCCCAGATTCAAGCAAAAGAAATCATTCAGTGTACTTCTAAATTATTTTGTTTGGCCTGTTCCATGTGAGGTTATTTTAACTCATTTTTGGTTTGTGTGTTTATATTTCGGTTGAGTGTAAATCATTTGCAATTTGACGTGAAAGCCTACGAATTGAGTGCTCACACTATACATGAATAAATAGCCTGTGTGTCTCTGCAGACTGACAATTTTTCATAAAGATTTGTTTGGAAGGAGTGTACTATGTCAAAATCAAGTGAATGCAATCTCTCGTTAAAAGTAAAAAAGACAAGGTGCTATTAGCATTAGCAACACCACTAAAAGCACAGAAGAGTTCTGTTTTGATACTGTAACTGCCATTTTGTTTGCTGAAACCTGAAAAAAATTGCCTTGCAGGTGGCTTGGAAGATAAACTCAGAATGGCCTCCATTTCACAGAGAAAACTGGAGGTAAGCAGCTACTTTTACTGCTGTTGACTTCACAGCCTCTGTGTTATTATCCAGCATTGTGTTGCCATGGTGTTTCCAGACACTGTTGCAAATGAGGGAAAATATGCACTGATGTTGGGGAATTAGTTCGTGGCTCTGCCTCAACTGTGTGAGAGCCTCTCATCGATTGTGCCGAACATGTCAGAAATTCATCCAGCCATCTGGTGGCCATTGGGGAACAGATAATTGGTTCTCGTTCCCGCCTGTACACTGTACAGCAGCCTGACAAAGCAGAAATTTGTCTCAACTCTAAAGTGAGTGGTGCAACTCAAAACTGAGTAAAAATGGACTTAAACCATACAGTGTATATTCACTTTTATGGCATCAGCTCTCCACCCGCATACGCCCGACCGAGGCCTTCAGGTCCTGGTGCATCTCTGTGGTTAGTTCTCCCTCCCTTCTCCACAGCTCCTCACTTCATGCAACAGCCAGACTATTGATTCACCAGGGGAAATCAAATCTGTTCTCACCTGTGTATGTATTCTGCATCAGTCCAAATTGAATATACAGTATAACATTTTGAGTGTATGTGTGTAAATCACTATGAAAGTTAGTGATGTCGGCAGTCCATTTAGTGAGGTCACAGTGACCTCTCTCTTCTGTCACATTGTGCAGCACTTGTCAAATGTGCACTTCATCACATCTTCTTTGTGTGTACTCGCACACATACTGTAAAATACACACAAAAAATACCTCTTGATAAAAGACAGCCATGTCCACCCAGTGTCTCATGCCATGTCCAGCAAAGCAGTCACATCCAGTACCATCAACTCCTTCTGCTTTATAAATATTCATCAAACCAGTGAAAGGTGATGTCAGCCTTTTTCAGCAGCTGCAGTCGTTTTCCTGAGTGCTTTCTTGGAGCACTGGAACTTCAATGACATTACAGATAAAGAGTTAGAGTGGCAGGAACCAAATGCAGAAGCAGCTTAGGGGATTTCTCAATCAATCCCCGCTGTTTCATCTTGCACGATCTGTGCACACTCGGTGCTTTAAGATCCGGTGGATTTCGATAAAACTTTGGTGAACACTTGGAGGGGAATTTACACATGCCATTTTTTGTTTAGATGTTAGATCATCCTGCAGCACTGGGCATAAGCAGAACATGGTTTGGCAGATTGAGTAGCCAAGGAAGTGATAGGGGTTATTTATTGGGCTATGAATCAGAGAGTCCAGTTCATTCACTCCCACAGAGAATTACCTAAGCCAGTCTTTTTCCCCTTGCTTTTTAAATAATCATTCAGTAGAACTTCTATCACTGCAACTGAGCAAAGAACTTCTTCTCAAAGCTGTGAAAATATAGATGAATTAAAATGAATGGTGAATAAACCCATTGTTCTGTATGAAGACAGTGCTTTCATTCACCTGGGGTTATGGTGCAGTTAAAATCAATGAAATGTTCAGACAACAGCTACCAATTCACAAACACCATAAAGAGGAATGGCTCCCTGTTTTTTCTGTCTAATGCACAACAAGCAGGTCATTGCCTTCACTTCACAAAGTAAACATTAGCCCTCCTCCATTAAAGTAAAGATTATAGTCTTGATTAATAGATGGCGCTCCGGTCGTCAGAAGGCTTTATTCCAATGAGGCCTGCAACAGCTTCTCATATAAAACAGCTATGCAATTGCACTCTCTGATGCAAAACGTAGCCAATTAAATTGATTTCTCCACCAAGGGAAGAAATGCTCCCCTTCTAGTGTAACTATCCCCGCAAATCAAATCATTCAGGCTCAGACTAACCTGAGAGCAGGCGCCTGTGACGCTCATTTCAACACAAACGGCCTCCACTATAGTTTTTATCGTCCTCGTTGAGCAAATCCTCACACTGCTAGGGTTAGTTAAAGGCAGAAGTGCTGACTGAGGTACTGAAGTCAATGGGTGTCTCATTTATGGGCTGATTCATGACCGTCATTATTTGGGTGGACACTCTGATTGGCTGCATAAACAGCCCCAATGCACAAACCCTAAACCGCTAAATCCCCCTGTCTCATATGAGCAAAGGCTAAAAGACAATATAAGACAGTATTCAGAAGCTATTTTAAAAGGATCAGAGAACAAAGTGTGAAATACACTTTGCAAAGTCAAAGATAATGAGAGAAAGAAGGCTAAAACCCAACAAAAGCTACATATATAAGATGTTGTGGTCAAAGAGAAAGTACGAAGAGCATGAATCTCATTAATGGAATCAGTAATTCTCCAGACTCAGCCACACACAAAGGAGATTGAGGTTAAAGAGAAAGAAGAGGTTGGGTGACAGCAGCAGAGAGGATGCAAATGGGTTTAATTGTATCCCCGACCTGATTTCTTTTATCTGTCTCACAGAGAGCCCAATACGCCCTCCTGGCTGAAGAACGGAGTGTGATCTGTGTCCGGCTTTCACTGATTAGCAGGCTGACCAGCACAGAAATATTATGGAGATTCAGCTGGTGTAGTTGTAGCAGCATTTAGCTTCAGATTTTCAACATGTAAAGCCCGATTTGCACAGGAAAAGTGTAGGCCGCACACCTCACCTAGGAGTAAAATATGAAAAAAATGTAACCACAAAAATTAGTAAAATAAAGAAAATAATCAAGAAACAAATCAAATAAACAACTAAATTGAACAATACCACAATAAACAATAAAATGAGCGTAAAGGTGAAACAAATTTTGCATATAGCAAACTGTGAGTGTTTTTTTTTTTTACCTTCTTGATGTTTGAAAGTAAACAGTATTTAAGATCAAGTATTTTGCATTTTTCTGGTTGTGGATCTGTCTCTTCCTTGATGACAATTAATGTAAGTGTAGGATAAATAAGCTGTTTGAACACAATGTATGAGGCTCTAATAAATTGCACATCATAGAGTTACTCACAGGTCCTCTGAAAGAGAGGAGAGCTTTCCTTTCCACTTCTTCCATGTAGAGGTTGGCCATTATGGAAGACACAGGTGAGCCCATGGCACATCCATGTTTCTGGTGGTAAAATCCTTCATTAAATTGGAAATAAGTCTTTCAGAAGAACAACAGCCCACCACTGGTGCAGGTATGTCGACGATGCATGGGTTACTATCCAGAAACAAGAGGTTGAAGCCTTCACTGAGCACATCAACTCTGTGGACAAGAACATCAAGTTCACTCGGGAAGCTGTTAGGGAGAGCTGCCTGGCCTTCTTGGACTGCGCAGTGAGAGCTGAAGAGGATGTGGGGCCTCAATATTGAGGTTGATGTTGGGTCCTTCTCGGCCGAGACCCGGAAGTGACTTTTGTTATCCGGGTCAAAATTTGTTGTCCGATGCTAATTTTTTGCAGATTTTTTCTTTGGTATCCGAATTTTTTGTTGTCAGAAGCGTTTGTTATCAGGGGCACCACTGTAT
>JAQQAE010017125.1:0-11569 GCA_029823295.1 Pseudamia nigra
CCCCCCCCCCCTCGAGGAAAACACCCCACTCTTTAAGTGAGCAATAAATCTGGCACTTAGCAGCGCTTGTCTGCGTGAGTAAATGTTCTCTGCATCCTCAAACCCGTCGCCCCCACCGCCTGTCAACCCCGACCCCATCAGCCTCCCGGGAACTCCTGTTCTGTCCTGGGCTCTCCACTGGAACCCCCCCAGATTAAAGAGACCCTTTGACCTCCCAGGCACCTCTGCACTCCCTGCTCGGCCCTCACATTCCTGTAAGGCGCTGCTGAAACCCGAGCTGGCGGTGAGCTCATCGGAATCAAGAGTTAAATGATACCAAAAAACGCCGAGAGACGAGAGAAAAGGGGGAGAGGCGAGCGGTGATGTAGGACGGCCCGGTTTGGAGCTTCTCAGGGGTTAAGTTACACTCCGAAGGAGGAAGAGGAAGGAGAAACTGCTGGTGTCTTTGGATTCTCCCCGCTTTTGTCTTTGTCCTGTCCTGGCTTCGGCCTGAGCGCTGCCTGCAGCTTCCTCTCAACGCTCTCCGGCGGCAGCAGAAGCCGCCGCTCTCCATCGGCGCTTTCAAGTCGTGGCGAGCGCCGGCGGTGTCGTCTGACCGGGATGGGAGTGTAACGGCAGGAGGTCGCGATCTCCAGCGCCGCCTGCTCCTGTTCCTCGTCTGACCCCGTCGTGACCGGCGACTGGTGAGTGTCCGGCTTTAAAGGGAACTTTTTGTGCCTCTGTGTGGAAAAAAAAAAGAAACTTAACCAGGGGAAAACGAGCTCACGGTCAGAGAAGGATTATTACAGTGATACACGTGTATTATTTATATTGCAACGTTTAAAGATGATCATTTATCTTATGTCTCTATAATAAAGATAATAAGGAATAAATGAAAAGATTATATTTTGTTTGAATGTGTGACAGTAGTTTTTGTCAGCTCAGAGAAGAATTTGAATTCTGACAAAAAATAATAATAATAATCACAGAAAATCAATCTCTTTTCATTTTTTATAATGTATTTTACAGTAGTTTATCTTTTTGTATGATTTTTTTGTCTTTTTGCCAACATTGTTTTTGTCATTTCACGCTTTTTTACATTTTTGTAAAAGCGTTTCAAGTCTTGAACAGCATTTTAGCCTTTTTGCATAATTTTTGACATTTTACTTTTTGTTTTTTTTCCTGTATTTTACATTGTTTTTGCCTTTCACACTTTTTTATGTTATATTTTCACTTTCGCATCCTCCTGTCGTTCTTTGTTATTTTTATCATTTTGCATCTTATGCCATTTTCATCTTTGTTATGACATATTTGTCACTGTTTTCTCCATTTTCTTACATTTTTTTGTGTTTTTCGTCCATAATGATACAAGTGTTCATTGTTCATTAAATCAGAGTTTTACTAAGGACAACGGACAATTTAATTTCATACATATACAAATATTTTTTAACTGCAAAATCTAAGAGTTCTTTTTTTTTGCTTCTTTAACATCTTTTTTATCTTTAACTGGTTTGGTCTTTTTTGCATTTTATTTGCAACCGTCTTTTACGTCTTCTCCATTTTACTCCATTTTTTGTTTTTTTTTGGCATACGTTGTTATTTTGTGCCTAATGTCACTTTCATATTTTTACTTAATTTTTGTGATTCCATTGTCTTTCATATTTTTTTCCAGAAAATTTTAATTTCTCTCATTTTTTTATGTCATTACTGTCTTTATGCATCTTTTATATTCTTGAAATAATCTAATAAGGAGAATTGCAATAAATACAATAAACTGTCGGTTATTGTTGTGAACAATATCCACAAAACAAACAAAAAATGAAAAAAAAAACAAAGAATGAAAATTCAAGAAAATTAACCAAAAGTGAATATGAAAAGAAGCAAAATGATCCTTAAAATGAACGAATCAAATGGGACAAATTAACAGCACATTCACAACATTAAATCAAAGCGGACAGTACATCAATGAGATGAACAACAAAAAAAAAATCTACAAAATGAGCAGGAATGAAAAATATAACTCAGAAAACTAACAAAGATGAACAAAAGATGAACAAAATAATCAAGTAAGTTGCCACTTATTTGACAAAATGAATATAAATCAACAGCTGAATATGAAAGGACATCGAATGATCCTTAAATGTTGAAATCGTCCACACTAAGTCGAAACGAGCACGATATGAATAAAATGAACAAAATAATCCTCAAAATGAACAATACAACTGAGAACATGAACAAACCTCATTATTCATGTGAAGAAGGATTTTGTAACATCAATTTAACTTCACTGACAACTGATGAAAAAAAAAAAAAAATCAGACCCAGAACACTACGTCCGGGCTCCTCGTTTACATTCTCAAATTTAACCAGCTCTCTTTTCTACCACCAGGCAATTTAAAATAATTGTGTCCAGCTCCAGCTCTAACTTTCCAAACCACGCGAGGTGAAACGGTAACGATGATGTGTGCCGTCTCCGTAATGGTGACATTATTTAAAGTGCTCGTTGCTCCACACCAGTAAACACGACGCACACGACGCTTCTCGGGGAAATAATGACATATCGATGATCAAAAGAGTTTCATTGTTGTTTTGCGCATGAAAGCTGCCCTGGATGCACTTCATTCTACAAAGCTGCTTCATTTCAGTTTGTACTTAAAGCAGTGCGAGTCCGATTGTGTGGCTGCCAACGGCACAAACACGCAGCCTCGGACGCTGAGTTATCTTAAAGGTCCCATACTCTGCAGAGCATCTTTTGGGGCGTTTGGGGTTTGTACAAACAATGAAAGCTGTGAACGTATGAGGTTGGCTCAGTCTCGCGTGGACCCCTGTGAAAAGCTCCATGAAAAACAAAGCCCTTCTGATTTTTTTTTTTTTTTTGGCCTTTGTGACATCACAAATCATAACCGATTCTAGTCAAGCTTCTCCTACTCCCATATGTCAATAAAACTCCTTTTTTTTCAGAAAACTATCTATGAAATGTTCATTATTCTGTCAATATGGTCCCAGGTCACCTTGTAAACAAGCAACTGTTCAACCAATCACAGTGTTTTCTGATTTTTTTTACACCTGTGAAATCAGTGTATGTGAAAGTTTTAAAGAAAGGGAAAACCAGGAAAAAACTAATCTTTTTTTTTTTTTCAATGCATCATGCCAGTGCATCTTGCATCATGCAGGCGTTTTTACCCCTCAGCATCGAGAGGCGAATGGGGTATTGTGGTCACCTCGGCGGGCATCTAGAAGGAAGTAATGCACGTTGGCCAAATTGATGCCATGGCTGTATGTGTTTAATATCTCAGTCAATTTCGAATTTCAAGTTACCCTAAGTTTTGTAAAAACCTCGTGAATGTGATAATTCAAGAAGGGAGTTCCAGAGCCTCGTCAGATTGACGCTGTGCAGAAATCGCACAACAGTACAAATTTTGGCCAACAGGGTCAGAGGTCAAGTTTTGCGAAAATATTGTCCAGGCTCGAACTTGAGGGGACTTGCCTGACGTTCTTCTTTTGTTTTGGGACACTTGGCTGATTATTTTGTTGAGTTTTTACCCCTCATCCTCTGGGCTGAAGGTGTATTGTTATCGCCCGTTGGTGGGCGTCAAACTTTGGTTTGTTAAAGCGATAACTCTTGAATGAAAAGGCCTCGGGGCACAAAATTGCACCAAACGTGTATGAGGTCAAGATCTTGGTCAAATTGGAAAACGGGTGACCTTGGAGTTTAAATGAGCTGATTTTGTTGCTACAGTAGTGTAATTACCCATGAATGGAGAGGCCAAGGGTCACCAAACTTACAACACAAGTTTTGTTGAAGTCCTGACTTGGAAGAAGCCTGAGGGCCATTTTCCAGGATTTTTTTTTTTTGAGGTATTTGTGTATCTTATACAGAGCACTGAAGTTTGGCCCGGTATTGAACCACGGGACCTAACTTTGGGAAAATTGCACAGACTGCTTGTGAATTTAAAATACAATTTTACAAGTCGAGAAAGTAGTAATTTTGTGTGAAACTGTTGTGATCATAAGATCATAACGGCTTCTCCACAATCTGTTCAGTCTCAACATGAACAGAATGATTTTTACCTCTTTCACTGAAATGAAAACCAAGAGCTACCTCTGCTGCGGAGGTTAACTTTATTTGAATGAACACCCTCAGAACAAAGGAAGAGCCAGGTTCATCGTCGTGTTTAATGGTCCAAGCGACACGTTCAAAGCCGTTGATAGTTTCCAGACGGACTTGATGTCTTTACATACAGTAGTTGTAGTGGCACTAATTCACGCTTCAAAAGACAACGGATGGTCTGAAGCACTCGAAGAAGGCAAGAAATGGCCCTGATGAACTCGGTGTGGAATGAAAACCATTCCACGTGCACACGTTGTGAATCTAACGAGCACGCTCCCTGCTAAACGCTAAAATCGGCTACCGCGCTAAACGCACCGTCTACCTCACAACGCAGAAATTCATCCCAAAGTCTATCAAAGCTGCTGCCAACTTTAAGCGTCAATACAAGTCCTTGAGTTTTCTCTTATCGAATCTCTGTCACTGATGTGTCAGTGTGAGTGACAGCGCTACGTGTAGCTTCACCAAGCACGGGGGTGAACGTACAAGCTGCAGCCCCGGTATTAAAGCGCTTCAGGGGACACACGGGTCGTCCCACGATGTTTCCCGTGGAGCGACATGAAGGAGCGTATTTCACAGCTGGAATGTGTTTTTAAACGGCTCGAGGGGAGGAACCGGTCCAAGTCTAAAGCTCTTTTTCATTATGTCCAGTTGAAGACGTTTAGTAGCGAGTGCGAAAATCACTGGACACTGTTTTGACAAAGGCAATGACACGCTCTGTCCGCAGATTAAAACATAAAAGACGCTGGCCTGGGATGTGTGGGAAATAAACCGTGGAATTCCTCTGCCCCGATTATTAGATTGCTCTATGACAGTGTTTCTTAAACTTCTTTGGATCGACACAAAAAGAAATCTGTGGTCTGCTTAGGATCCAAACCCAAAAAACATGAGCAAGAAATGTAACGTTTTATTAAAGAGGGAGCATAAAGGAAAACATGAGAAAATAAGCCCAAAATCAGCAAAATGAACAAAAAAAAATCATCATGAAAATGGACAAAGTGAATGTAACAAGGTAAAAATGTGCAAAATAATTAACACACTACATAATTTCATGAAAAAACCCCAAATGAACAAAAATTTACAAAATAATCAAGAAAATGAGCAAAAATTGAGAGTGAAACAAATAATCAAGATCAACAAATGTGAGCAAAATAATAAAGAAAATGATGAAAAACACAAAAATACACAACAGAAAACAAGATGAAGATGAATGTACAAAAAAATCAAGAAAAAAAACAATAGTCATTGAAAAAAATAAACAAGACAAGCAGAAATGTCAAACACAAAAAGTAAGAAAATGAGCAGGAACCTGATAAAATCCAAAATGAACAGAGAATGGCCTTATAATAAACACTTAGAGGTTAGAAAAGACAACAAAATAAAAAAGAACTACATTAAGTTAACAAAACAAAATTTGACAAAATAAAGACAATGAACAAAAACAGGGGAAAAAATGAACAAATAATTAAGAAAATGAGCACAAAAATACATAAAATAACAAAAATGAGCACAGAATGAAGAAAAAAAACTACATCAACTGCAGATGAACAATGTAGTCAAGACAAGAAACAAAAGTGAACAAAACAAAATGAACAAAATAAATAAGACCAAGGGAAAAAAACACTCAAAAATCCTTATGTACAAACACATGATAAACAAAACCACAATGAATTTGAGAAGGAGAAAGAAAACAAAAAAGTAAAAAAAAAAAGCCATAATATGAGCAAAACTTAGCATAAAGTGACTGAAATCATGAAAAAAGAACAAAACAAAAATGACCCTCTTTTATTAGCTCAGCTTTCTGGGTCATTTCCACCACAACAGAATTACCGACTTCTACACTTATGATCGTACACAATTTCAGTACTGAATTTTGAGTCTTTGCCACCTGTGCCAAAAGTCGACAGGATGCAGATTCATTGCAAAAATTTATGACGTGAAAATTTAACTCATTAATAATCGTGGCAAGTTTCATGTAAATCACTTCAGCCAGTTTTAAGATATTGCCAGTTTTCTTTTAAGCATTACTGCCCCTCATGAAACTGAGTGGAGTCACATGTCCAAGTAGTTGACAGGATGAAGAGTATTTTCTGGACTATAAGGCGCACCGGACTGTAAGGCGTACCGGACTGTAAGGCGTACCGGACTGTAAGGCGTACCGGACTATAAGGCGTACCGGACTGTAAGGCGTACCGGACTATAAGGCGCACCGGACTATAAGGCGTACCGGACTATAAGGCGCACCGGACTGTAAGGCGCACCGGACTATAAGGCATACCGGACTATAAGGCGCACCGGACTATAAGGCGCACCCTACAAAAATGACCAATTTTTAGATTTTTTCCATGTACAAGGCGTATTACGCAACACAATACTTAGATAAGTCAAACTTTATTAAAAATTAAAAATATTATAAATTACACATTTATTCAAGGCTTTCCACAATAACTCTCAACACTGTTCAGTTGTAACACAGCAAATACAAACCTATACATTCACTTTTTAAGTGCATTCCTAAATTAAACATACCAATATTTGTTTCATTAAATAAAACAAAACTCCGATAAGTCAAACTCGATGCAAGTCTTTCCATAATAACTCAACATTGTTCAGTTGTAACACAGCAAATACAAACCTGTATAGTAATGTAATGTATAGTAATGTAATGCTTGTACAAGTGGCGCAAAGCAAAAGTCGTACCAAAACATTTTGACAGATTTTTGAGCGCCGTGTACCACGTGCTCGAACCTCGAACCGACTTCACAGTAAGCCCAAACCAGGAAAAATCCATATATAAGACACGCCTGTGTATAGGGTGCACTGTCAAGTTTTGAGAAAAATAAAGTATTTTATGTGCACCTCATAGTCCAGAAAATACGGTAACACCACCTGTCCCAAAAGTTGGAAGGTTTGATATTAGATTTTGGCCAGTTAAAATACATTTTCAGTTATTTTGTCTTTTCTTAAACAAGCAATAGCGCCCCCTATTAAAAAAATCAATATTTCCACGGAGGATGTAGATTTTTAAGTCGCCAGTAAATTCTCCAAGTTTCAACTTAATTGGTTAAATGTCGACGCACCAGATAATGTGACGCACACACCAATATTCACTTTTTTTCCTGTGGGCAACAACAATTAGAGCCTGAGGCCGGACATTGAATAAATTCTCCGACGATCCCCGTCATCAGACCGCAGCCTCTGACTGGACGCATGACTCAGTCGATGTCTCACGGTGGACCTGGCCCAAGGTCAGAGGTCAGGGGAGCCGAGGGAGACGGCTCAACGAGACGAGGAGAAGTTTGGAGAGAAGAGTGAAGGCTGAGGAAGAGGAAAGAGAGCCGGGTTCGGTTCCGAACACGCTGCCTCGACCCGTTCTCTGTAGCGGGAGGACGCGGCCTCAAAACAGAGTCAAATACCACAGGGTAATGTGATTACAGGCAAATATGAGAATGGAGGTTAATTGGAGTTAAGTGTGTATAAAAAAGAGCCCCCTCTCTATTTTCTCTATCTCTCTCCCTCTATAGATATACTATACAGGAAATGGATGGATGGATTCTTACTGGTCATTTTAAAATAAACACGTCTTGATAATTCAGAATGAATGCTCCAGGTGTATATTTTCTAAAGATAGTGTGTGCAATCCTTAGATTAGAGTCAATGGCTTAGATACAGTATGTGAATACAATAACATGAGGGTCAATGTGTAAAAAATGGAGCAGCCGCAGTGGCTTCGGTACAAGTCCAAGTCAGATAATGTGTGGATGGTTTAAAATGACCAAGTATTGGTGGGTTTACAAAATTTAGTTTGACGTGTATTTCAAATTCAGGCCTGCGAAATAAACGTAAACAATTTGACGAAGGCTAAACAGTCATTCATTGTTATTTTAAGGCTAGAAAGCCTTAAAATAACAATGAACAAAATAATACAATGATGAAAAAAAAAAGTCAGTGAACAAAAATGTAAGAAAAAGTGAATGGAGACGATGAACAAAAAATAAACAGTAATAAAGGAAATTAAAGATTTGATTAGAGTTTGTTAATGTGACAAACATGAAGCAGCCACAGAAACTTTTGTACAACCCCAAGTCATAAAAAAGTTTGGACAGTATAAAACTACCAATTTATGAATAATCGTGGGTTTTTAAAACTGACTTTGACTTGTATTTGATTGTAGACACTCGAAAGACAAAATACCTTTTTCTTCTGGTCAGTGCAGCCATTTCTCAAATTCAGATCTGAAATCATTCGCCAGTCAAAGAATGGCTGAACAGATGATTTTAAACACGGTTCGGTACATAAACAGCACGATCAACAGGAAAGACCCTTGTCATAAATACACCTAAAAGTTGTCAACGGCTCCAAAAATAAAGTTGAACAAACACAGGCAGTAAAGGATTGGATGTTCCTCGTAGAAGCGCTGCAGTGTGTGGTCGGTGTGAAACGGGCCGGGTTCTCCGGGCTGGTTGGTTCTAAGTTAACAACCGTCTGTGTGGGTCAGCTGGGTTAGTTCTTATGTAAAAACTCCGTATGCTCACTCATCAGCAAAAAACAAACTCCAAAACAAATCTCTTACGGGGCCATGAGAATCTCCAAGCTTTACATATTGACCCCCGAAAACAATCTATGATCTTTTCTAAACCATAACCAAACTACTTTTATTGTTTACAGCTAAAAACTTGCAGGAGTTAGGATGCACCTTTCTCAAAAGTTGACGTGCCGAAATTCCTGAATAAAAATTAGAAAATGTTGTAGAACCTCATTTTGCCCACACACTCAAAGACAGTGTAGAGATTATATGTGAAGGGTTTCCAGAAACATCAAATTCAATGTATAATCACAATTGGACCTTGGCTTTTTGAGGGAAGAGAATATGGAACGAAGTGGAGAGACAGTTTTGAAATCATAAGGAATCATTTTTGTGCTCTACGTTGTTTGGATTTGTCACGTCGATGCTTGGTTAGAAGAAGCAGAACAGAAATGTGACTTTGACCTCAGAGAAACGAGCACATCTTGACAAGCAAGAAGAAAATAAGCCTCTAATGACAAACTATTGTAGGTTATTTGACACTGACATTCACTTTAAAAAATAAGTACTTTTGCATCTGATAACTCTTTCCTGTAGACGTCTTCAAATGTCTTGTTGGGTCAGAACCCAAAATTAACTTTACCCAAAGGAACAAATAAACCTAGACATGTTTCCATTTGGATGGTTTGGACGGTTCACTGGAGAATGTACAGGTACGGTGGTGCGTCGCGGAATATGTTTAATCACATTCTGTCAGCGAATCGTTTATCTGGAGCGAGTTTTTCCATAGGAATACATGTAATACCAATTAATCTGTTCCGGACCCATGACAATCTCCCATATAAAGTATGTACTACACACCCGTACGTGCACATTTATTCATTATTATTATTTAAAAAGGAAGTTGTGTTACTTATCTGAAATGGAATGCATGAAACTAGTTCTAAAAATGATTTAGAATGTATTCTTACCTTGGCTTATGACTTGGTAGTGTGTCCGTGGACACTGCACACGTCCGTAAACACGGCTCCAGAAACCAGAGCTATAGCTATAGCTAACAACACAGCTCTGGCTGTGTTAGCTCCGGCTAACAACACAGCTCCAGCTAACACAGCTAATGGCTAACAGCCGTTGATGAACTTATACTTTGTTTTATCTTGCATTTCACACGCAACGACATCTTATTACGAGTTTTCTCGTCCCCACTATCGTTCTTCTTAGGTCTCATGATAAAAAACACAAAATGAAGCAATTTTTTTTCTTTGGTATCCGAATTTTTCGTTATAGGAAGCATTCGTTAAACGCAGTATCACTGTACTTGGTTTTACAACTACAACTACTCAAAGTGATCAATGATTGATAGAATAGGTGTCTATTTAATTTCATAACTGAATACTGATTGATCAATTGTCTAGGTGTTACAGCTCTGCATTTGTTTATCGTTTTCTTTACAGAATGGAATAAAAGGGAAATCACATCTTTGATTACTACCAATAACAATGCCCTGAAAAACTCTGGCAATCCAAACCACTTAGGGACACGGAGTCCCATAAACACTCGAAGCAGCCATTTAAATCTGACTCATTTGCCCTTTTCTATATGGAAACGCTGCCACACTGTAAATAACAAATTACATTATTACCCTGGCACGTCATTAGGCTACTTCAAGTCAAGCCTGTTTTACAGTGTGAACTAAGGGAGGCAATCAATCCAGCGAGCTACCGAACAGCTACTGAACATGATCTCAAACTGGGTGCAATTCCTGAAAAAAAGCAAGTTTGAAAGAGTTTGGCACGGTTTTGATATCTTTAACACATTGCTATCTTTTTGTGAAGTACTCTTATGATTATGGCTGACACACACATTTATGGCCCGTAAGCAGGGCCATTCTTGTTTGCTTTGGAGCTCGCTGAAAGCAGCCAAAAAAGCATTGGTGAGTGCCAGGCGGAGCGGCAGCCAGCAGGCGTACAGCATACAACACGAGCATTTACACCGCCAGTCAAAAGTCTGAACGCACCTTCTCCTTCAGTTGTTTTTCTTTCTTATTATTATTGTGAACATTGCACATTAGTACTGACGACATCTGAGCTTTGAAAGAACATGTATGGAATTATTGTTATTATTATTAGTAGTAGTAGTAGTAGTAGTAAGCAAAAAAATGGTAAACAACCCGGTTCATGTTTTATATTTTAGATTGTCCAGAGTAGTCGCATGGAACTTTGATGGCAGCTTTGCACACACGGGGTTTTCAACAGGGTCAGATTCAACAGGTACGTAGTCACCCACCATGGCTTTAATTTGTACCATTTCTTGCCTCCATAGTGTGTTGTAGACCATCTGTTGTCTATTGCAGAGGAAGCGTGGGTACAGAGTCAACAGCCTTCTTGGTATATATTCTGGCAAGGAACTAGAATCCATCAGCACTTTAAGAAGTGAAGGTTAGTCCGTTTGAAAATCTCAAATTCTTTGGATGCACAGTGGCCAAAATCATCACACGCTATCGGAGATGCTGTAAATTCACTGCTTCTGAGGCTGGTAATTCTAATAAATGCATCCTCTGTAGCAGAGGCAGCTCTTGGTCTTCGTTTTCGGGGATGGTTTCATCATATCTTTCGACAGTTTTGCTGACTGCACTTACAGACACATCGAAAATTCTTGAGATTTTTCAGATGAACTGGCCTGAATTTCTTTAGTTAACTAAAGATGGACAGTCTTTTGTCTTTGTGTGTATGTTTCTTGCTATAATTTAGATTTGTACAGTAGTTGTAGTAGCACTTATGGGCCTAATGACTCTGTACCAACCCTTCCTCTCTTGCACTATTGGTCTAAATACACTGCCTGGCCAAAAAAAAAAAAAAATGGTCACCACCTGGATTTAACTTTCCAACCACATTTTTTCTTCGAAGATGATGGTTCCCCACTATCCTTCCATCACTTGTTTCCAGCTGAAACATAAT
>JAQQAE010017126.1:0-11569 GCA_029823295.1 Pseudamia nigra
CATGTGTTGCCTTCATTATAAGGCTTATATAAGGCTTTTAATTTTTTGCGGCTCCAGATATATTTGTTTTTTGTTTTTTTGGTCCAATATGGCTCTTTCAACATTTTGGGTTGCCGACCCCTGAGTTAGGTGATCGAAACAACCAATTCTTATTTAATGAGGAAAAGTAAGTAAATCATGGCTATTCCACCAAATAGTGATTTGTGAACTCTTTACAATTTAAAACATTAGTACTGTGTTGTTCAAAAAATGAATATGAACTTGGTTTCTTTGCATTATTTGAGTCTGAAAAAACGGACTAATTTCATTTTGTCCATTTGTCATGTTCTGCAATTTAAATTACTCTAAATGAGAGCATTTCTATTTGGAATTTGCAAAAAATGTCAGTAGTTTAGAGAATAAAACAAAAGCGTTAATTTTACTTAAACATACCTATGAATAGTAAAATTAGAGGTCTCTTTATTTTCTCCTGAGCTATACGTACTAAATAACAGGGTAGTTAAAATTGGGTTTTATAGTTTGATATAATAACCAGGAAAAAGTAGGCTCTAAACAAATGGTAGGATTGGAAATGTATGGTTCTTTATGTATAATTCTTTCATTTCAATTGACACAAGCATTATCTAATAAATGTAAAATGCAAGCCCTGAACTGAACATCTAACTCGATTTAAAGAGCTATTTTTTAAATAAAGTTTTAAATACATTTTTAATCTCAAACGTACATTCCAGTGTCAAAAAAGGGCAAGGCTTATATTGGCCAATAAATCTGTAACTATTACAATGGATCCAGAAGATTTTTAAAGGATGTAGATCCATTGCAGAAATCTTATTTTTTGTGAAAAATTATTGAACTAATAATGATCAGGAACTTCATCAACCAACTGTCACAAGTATAAGTAATAATAGGTACATTTCAGTCATTTCAGTTTAGAAGTCTAATATTACATATTGGCCATAATCAGTACAAGGTTCTGTCAGTATCAATACAAATTGTCCCGTCTTTGCAGATTTACCAACCAAAGCTATTATTCAGTCTATATCATTTTTGCTCATTTACTTGATTTTGTTTTGTCCCTTGTTGTGAGGGTTGTGTCAGGAAGGGCATCCGACGAAAAAAACCTATGCCAGATCAAACATGCGAATCATTGGTACAGTATTTCGCTGTGGCGACCCCTGAGGGGAGCAGCCGAAAGGAGAAGAAGAAGCAGATATCTGTTTAGTATCAGATGACAACACTTCATTGATACTTTCTTTTCAGTCTGACCTCTACAGTATGTGTCATACCAGGCGCTTTTCAACAGATATGAGGCAGAACTGAAGTCCCACTGAGTATCTAAACACATGATTAAAGCAACATAAGACAATAAGAGCTAGTTAATGCATGGTTTTTCACATGGCACCCACATCTATACACAAGCACTTGGTAAAACAAATATACACAGCAGGTCTCACACCTCATCCAGATCAGCATGACAGCTGGGTCAACAAACAGTGGGAATAGCTCATTAAAGCATCTCTTCACTCTTATATAAATGATGATGAAAACAATCAGCTGCTATCCATGATAAAGGCACAAATAAACTCATGTCACTGTCTTGTCAACAGCAGAAATCAATAGGATTTAATCTGCTGTTTGTGTGTTTCTCCGACCTCTGCAGCTCCTCTTCACACCACTGAGCCATTCATTCGTCCATTCACCACCCATCAATCAGGTTTCCACTCATTTACTGATGCAAGCCGCCATACTCACCGTGCGATAGACATCTTCGCTGCTCTCCTCGTACTTCTGCTGTATCCGCTCCTCCAGGAAGTAGATGCGGAGCTTGAGGCTGAAGTTCTCCTTTTTCAGGTCATTCAGGTGCTGTGACAAAGTACGGTAACCGTTAGACATGACCGTCAAAGAGCACCAACACTGCTTGACATGTCCGTTAAAAGGTCAAATATGAACAGTCCGCTCCATATCGTTGCAAGATACGGAGTCCATTTTAAAGGACAGCACCCATCAATGCATGTCCTTCTGTTAGAGTCCAGTAACCATTAGACATGCTACCTCCTTCCAAAAACAAAACATAATGTGGCAACAGGAAAAGCCAAATTATTCACAAAGTGGCATCAGACTCTCTAAGGGCCACCTACAAAACCACACACACACACACCCACACACACACTACAACTAATACATTCACACAAACACACACACTAGACTCTATAGAGGCGTTTGCAGTGCAGAGGGTTACTCTGCAGCCTGGGCAGTCAGAGATGCAGCCATGTCAGCTCCATGGCGTGTTCTGGTCTACAAGGGGATGGACAGGAGCTTATTTTACTGGAAGAGACCTCCCTGGAATCCCAGACTGCCAGGGGAGATGGGTGGAAGAAGAGACGAGGGCAGAGGGAGGAAGGAGGGGGCAGGGGGAGAGGCTCACAAGCACTTGTGATATGAAGGGAAATCTCACCCCTGTGTGAAACAGGAGCACCAAAAGGCACAAACAGGAACATGAAGAGAAAGGACAGAGGTTAGGATTGACACACAGATCTTTCTTTTTCCTTTTGTCTGCTTCTTTTTGGATTTACTGACACTAAACTTTGTTCAATCAATATACTGTTCATTTATGGAAGGCTGTATCTTGAGTAGGGTGTTTGATGCAAAGGGAGGCAACAACTGAAACTCTGTCTGTCCAAACTTTAGCTTGATTCACCTTTATTTAGTCCGTATCACATCAGGGACAGAGCTGGACAATATGGCTAAAAAAGTCATATCTCAATTCGTTTCAAGGTCACAGAAGATTCACAATCCAAGTTTTTTCTGTCAACATGTTAATACTTTTTTCTGACATTCTGCACAGCCCTAATTAGGAATGTCCCTTGTAGATTAAACATTATTTTCAAACACAATGTTGCGGTTTATTTTCTCTATGTAGTGAACTTTGGCACTACTAACATGCCAGCATTTCTGAAGAGGCATTCCACTCTTAAAACCATATGTAGCGTTGGTCACATGGTAAAGGGTCAGGGTAATGCTATAGGCCAAGAAATGTAAGGTCTTAAAGACACAACAGGTTAGTCCAACCCAGTAGTTCAAGAGTGAAATCTCTACCACTTCAGATTAAATGCAAAGACAAAGTTACACACTCAATAAATAATCAGTCTACAGCTGTATTTAACTTTTTATAGTTTTTTAGTTATTACTTATGTCACCTACAGGGGTCAGTGAATTTACCTGAGTATTTACAAGCTTATGCACCAAACACACCTCTATATAAATTCTAAAGTTTATTTGGGAGTACTAGATATGTAAGTCCACTAGAAGATTGCACATATTTAAGCTTAACCTTAAGACTTGGAAGATAAAGTTGGTGTTGGTGGACCAAACGTGAAAGACATTATGAATTGCCATAATACCATTTTCCACAGTCAAAAGATGTCAAATACGTATGTGTTTAATTCATGTGGAAATGGATAGAAGGTGAATAACAGTTGCCAAGATCATGTTACCAAGCACATCTGACACAAATATGAAACTGATGAGAAACACATTATGAATTTGTGGATTGGTTTGCAGCTGAGACTAAAAAGAGACTCAAAACTCCAAATGTAACTGAAGTTGATAACATCTAACCAAATGTGCACTCTGTGACAACAACTGTATGTGTCATTTTACACATACAGTGTAGAAAGGTGGACCGCCAACCCCTCGGTTATTGAACAACCCGCACCACCTCCTGAGCTACTGCCACAACACAAATGGGGTCTCTTTCTTGCTTTTTTTCTTTTTTAATCAAAGATGAAGAGTTATTCAAGATGTGATTAAAATTGCATAGTTAAATACAATATCAATATCTTCTATGCAGCAGTTTTTGATACAGATGCGCCTTTTACACAACATACTAATGACTGTAGTACTAAAGACATCCTGGTACTTCAGACAAAGGGAAACCTAACTGTTTGGCACAGGTCACAAAATCACACAAAGTCATATTTTATTTTATATTAGTTCTTTAAAATGCTATTTATAGGCAAAAAATTAAGCCACTAATATAAAATCTTACATCTTGATTCACATTGCATATTGCTTACATAGGATTCACTCCTAATACTAAGTAATCACATCTTCCCTGCCATATTCTAATTATAGCCATACTTTAGCCCCACAATTAAAATCGCCGTCAACAAAGTCTGTCCAGCCTGGAGGAATAACGTGAGCGAGGCTGTTGTGAGTGGGACAGACAGGTGAGGGGAAAGAAGTTGGATGAAACTAGAGACCTGGGATCTCTGAGCCACGATGCTATTAATAGGGAGGTGTCCTGAATCCAACAGAGCAGTGAATCCCTGAATGTCTCTCAGAGGGAAGAGCGATAAGAAAGAACAGTAACAGAGGGAATGAGGAGCCCTCCAGAAGCTGTCCTGTCACTTTTATCTCAAAATGAACAACAATCTCAGTGGCTAAAATCAGATCACTTCCATAATGAAGTGGCTGCAGTTACATCATCCTTAGTCAATGCGTTCAGTGAGTGTGGCCATTAAAGTGTCACGTTACATTGTGTTGCTAAATAATTCAGAGGAAAGATAGGCGAGGCGCCAAACTGAGTCTCTATGTAACATTAGGGATGACATCATGTACATACTGCGTGTTTCTAAACAAATCCATCCATGATCCTATGCACTCCACCATGCTCCCATGCAAACCTAATTTCAGATCAAAGACAGATAAACAGGCAGTGTGTGCGTGACTGGCCTATTTGTGTGATTTGGAATGTGTTTATGTTGGTGCAAAAGTGACACATCCAAGATGAGGTGTCTATGACAGTGACTCCAGCTTTGGTTTGCGTGATGTCTCTCTGAGAAACTGTCTGTCACCTTCCATTTTAACACAGTCCTACAGCACCAGAGTCTTTACCGTGATTGGATTTGAATGACAACTCCAGTACCTGACTGGTGTTCAAGACGGATATGTTGTCATTTGAAACCACATGATGTCTTTACAAAACAGGGTACTTAGAATTACATATTCATGTGCCAATAATCTATTTGTTATAGAATAATGATCATGTACTGTCAATTTATAAAGAGAGTATTGTGATATTATTATTATCCTAGTGCAGTGGATTCAACCTGTGGCTCCAGAGCCACATGTGACTCCTTGGCTCCTCTGCAGTGGCTCCTGTAGCTTTGTCCTATGATGGAAGTAACACGCTACAATAAATCAAAATGAATAAATATGCACTAAATCAACAAAAATAAGAAACACATGGCTGAAATAATGAACCAAAAATACGACAAAACTGAAGAAACTCCACAAAATGAGCAAAAATAATCAAGAAAATAAAGATTAAACAATAGAATAAAAACTATGATAAAACAAACAATACTGAACAAAATAATCAATGTAATGAACAAAAACAAGATGAAAATGAACAAAGATTACATCAATGGTAAATGGTCTTGCACTCAGAAAGCACCTTTCTACCCAATGTCATTCAAAACACTTACACTGCTTTCCATTCACCCCTTCACACACACACATTCATACACCGGAAGCAGCTTGGGATTCAGTGTCTCGCTCAAGGACACTTCGCTCTGCAGACATGGGGGGTGGGAAAATTAAAAGTGATTTTGCATATTTAAGCCACGTTTGTCTTCAAATTTTTTTTATTTTATTTTTATTTTGCATTTATTTATACAGATTAGCCTCATTAAGACCTGCAGTTTCATTTTCAAGAAGGTCCTATTCACATACAGTAAACAACACTTGAGACACAACTGGTAAAATGACATACAGTACATGGGACAATGAAAATTAAAAGCACGAAAAACAACTACAAATGTCTGCAGACTTTCCACGTGATTTCAAAAGCTGGTTAATATTTCCAAGAGGGATTAAGTTTGACAGTTTCAAGTCCTGCTGAACGGAGTTCCAGGATGAGGTGGAGCATGACCCAGCTCTGTTCAGACAGATGGGACACTGAGGGTTGTGAAGTCCTGAGAGCACAGACTGACTGCACTGTTTACAGGAAATGAAGGCTAATAAGTATAATACTAACAAGTATTGATTTACAGATTAAACTGTTCCAATGGCAACATCTGTGTGTGGATAAATATGTTCAATTAACCAGAGAGTACAAAGGATAGTGATGAGTGAGGGGGTTACATCCTGTAGTGAGTGAGTGAGCTTTTTTGGAATTGGGGGTGTACATAGAAGTGGGTCCCTCTACAGAGGCCACCATTCAGTGTAATATTCAGTTTCAAACCAGATGCTGTTAAAAATCTACACACTGATGCTGACTCTAAAAATAACATAGGTAAACACAGTTTCTTTAGATTTAACGTTGTAAGTTTGTTAATTGGGAAGAATGTCTTAATTTTTGATATAAATTAAGACTGTGTTATGTATGACATGTTTTGTCCAGATTCTCAAAAATCGGTGATATAATTACTCCCGCAGTAGAAGAGTTTTGACTTTTGTGTTAAAGGACACTACATTTCCTAAATTTTAGTCAGGTCAGTGTCTCTGCACACAACAGCAGACCCTTTTTTAAAAATAAAACCTCACTGCTCTGAAGACAAGTAATAGCAGCTGAGACTGATGAGAAGTGGTAAAGTAGGCCATGCTGTAGCTGCAGGCAGAGTTTAAACACCAGGAGGGATCGAGGTGTTTTCCATCAGACATCCTCACCTGCAGGGGGTCTCCTCTTTATTTTTATACCACAGTAAATGGTTTGGTTTTGATCACTGATTTCACAATAGGTTTCAAACGTTTTACACTCATTCTGTGCCCTGATCCCACTGAGCTGAACTGAAATCAGAGCAATTAATTTCATCATGTAGTAACACATGAAGCCACAGGATGGCACTGTGGAGGGGGTTTCATCACGCTGAAGGATGAGGTGTCACATATGATACTACCCCATGTCACTGAGCTCAGTGATTTTTCACAATGTAACTCTCACCTGCTCAAACTGCTTGAGTGTGTGAAGCTGGAGAGGAAGAGAGGTGTCTGTTTCATCACTACACAAATCTAAAGGAAGAAGAAACAACAATGTCATAATTATATGTATATATTACATAATTAAACACATTTTATTTAATAGTGATAAAATCTACCTGTCATGTGACCTGTGGTCTTGGATGAAGATGTGTCTTGAACAACACTGCAGAGGGAAAGAGAAAAACACATCGTTAGCACTTCTAGCACACACACACAGACACACAGACACATACATGTTGTATTACCATGTGTTTAGAGGACACGGCTGTCATTTTCATTCTGCCGTTTTTCAATGTTGGAGCACTCAGAGAGCACAGACCTCTGCCAAGCAACTCATTTTCACCCATAATGTGATTTACACCCAACAATAACAACCCTACATTTATTTTTATTAACATTATTGGATTCCTTGACCATGAAAACATACTGATACCATATCATTATTAGTTCAACAGTTATTTACTAAAATCCATATTTCCACAATGGCAATTTTCTCCTGGATCTAGCTCCATAACTACTGAAGACACATCAAATCTGTTTGCTCTACTGAGTCTCAGCTACACTTTTGTTAGTAGAATGCCTGTAACTTTACTTGTTACCTTACTGTGCCAACTAAATGTACATGTTTTGGATCACAGTATCCAAAATATTGCCAGGATCTGAATAAATCTATGTAATATCGTAGGACCCGATGTGAACTTAGGCTTTTTTTTTTGCATTGACCCTGGGCATTTATTGTGGAGTTTCTTATGTATATGTCACAGAGACATATTCTAATTTTAAACACAAAGGCATAACTAGCCCTCAAATTTAATTATTCATATTATGGATGTATATTTGGTTGTGCTTGTGGAGAGGTGCCTTCGAAAGCAGATGTATCTCCCTATCAGAGACGGGACCTTATTGGCTGTTCAAATAACAATAGTGCTCATGAGGTACGTAAAGGCAGATAGCCTGTTTTTTTAGCCAATACCACTGCCTGCTGAAAAAAATCAATGCTGTTAAAAATACACTTTTTTAGATAATAAGATAAGATTAGTACTATAGCTGTGCAGTTACTGAAATCAAAATTGTAATTGCAGTGTAAATTTGGGTGATTATATATTGATAAAAAGCTACAATTTAAAGTTTCCAGATTTAGTAGGGTTTAAGATGATCTAACTGCATAAATAGGAATATATGGCGATGTTTAGGATTTAGTACAACTGGGCAGAGAAGAGAGTTTAAGTTTGAGTGCTTCACTTAATGAAAAAAATGTTCAAAAGGAATAATGTGAACATTTTCCTCAATAACCAAGAGACTGTAAAACTGACTACAGTCTTACATAGAACTGAGCATCTAAGTTAATATAATGAATTATCTCAATGAATAAATGGCTCAAATACAGAACACCATATCATCGAAAATCTAGGCCAGTGTTCCCCAAACTTTTGGGAACCTACTTTTTGAAAACCACAAACCAGTGTGACCCAATTCCTGAAACTACATCATGAGCCAAATGAACATTGAACATTTAACTGTTGTTTCATAGCATTTCAAGGCTTATTATATTATCTTGAACTGGGAAATAGGCAACCTTGTAGAGTTACTGTATACAGCTGAAGGGTCAAATATCTCATATCATTACTTTAACACCAGATATTTACATGTGTGAAGTAACAAGGACTCATTTTTCTCTCTTATCAGTAAAAAAACACACATCAGAACAATACCTATATTCAGTTTCAAAAACATCATTCTTACTGAAAGTTTTTTGAAATAGAACTTATTAGGAGATCACAACCGACATACAGATCCTGACCTAATTTTTGAGAAGTGATGATAGTAGGGTTTTAGGGATTTGTTTGTTTTTTCATTTATTACGCTAAGTCAAACTCAGTAATTCCATACCATCAGTGTGAAATACTGACTTTGTAAAATGCTCTTTTGGGCAAGTTGATTGATCAGTCTATCTACAGTCCCAGTAATCTTCAAGAATAATGACCACACATTCACATAATACACATAAAATCATCTATGGAGGAGTAAATTCGACATATCTGTCTTTTATTGTAACCCTAAAATGCAAAGAGCTTTCTAATAAATTAAAACACCACTAAAACCTTTTCACTGTAACAGTGTGATCTAATTTACACCTCTGTGGGCGATGGAAGTCCCAGCAGGGGATCTGGAGGGAGAGGAGGAGCTATCGGGGTCAAAGTTCACTTTACCCAATCTGCCTGCCAAACATAATAGGTTAAGGCTCTCTTCTTCTTCTTCTTTTCTTTTCGGCTATTCCCTTCAGGGGTCGCCACAGCGAATCATGTGCCTCCATCTCACTCTAATAATAGGTTAAGGCTAATTAGTTAAATTCTTTGGCTTTTGTATTGATTTAAACTAAATGATTAAAGTGGCTACTGACCAGAAGTACCATTAATAAACCATAATACACAATGCCAGTGTTTTTGATTGTTTTCAGTTAAACCCCAGTAAAGGGGCTCACAGAATTTCATTTCAAATGTTAATGGTAATAAAATCTATAGGGAAATGTTCTGATTGAATGTTATGAGTGCCAGAATTAGCATTAAATCAAGTAATGAACAAAAGGAACAAATTAAAGAACAACCTGGACAAACTTGCCAAAGTGAACAAAAGCAATCAAACAAAATGTACAAAATAATCAAATTTTTAAGAATAACAAACTAAACAGAAAATTACAAAAAATGAACAGCCTAATCAATAAATTAATTTAAAAAACACAATTCACAAAATGAAATGAGAAAAAGTAAGAAAAAAGTAAGAAAATTAAGAACAAGTAGCATAACATGAACAAAAATAATAAAATAGCCCACTACATAAAGAAAAAATGTTACAAAATGAACAAAAAATGACTATAATTATGAAGAATATTAACTAACAAAAATCAAGAAAAAAGACTAAAAATGACGATGTAATAACTCATTGGACCAAAATAAGACTACAGAACAGCAAAGTTAACAAAATAATAAAGTGACAATTCACGAAAAGAGCTCATTGACACCTTTTGGTTAAGTTTGAAAAATGCAGATTTAAAAAAACCTTGTTCACTTACACAGGCTTCATACTGCTCCTATTTCCAGTCTGCACATGGTAAATTCCTGTGACAGCTGCTGGTTCAGAGAATGTGAAGCAGTTGCTGCATAGCAGAGGTTTAAAGCTTCAGCAGGTGGATAAAATAGTGGACATTCCACATTTCTGTGGGCAGTGGGGTATGAAAAGGCGCATTCCACCCGTTTTCTCTGATCAGTTGTAACCCTTTGGCATCAGTGGTCCAGTGGGAGGGCTTCATGATGCAGTAACCTACATACAGTGTGACAAGCTGCGTGGATAAATGGATTCTGTGGATGCAGATATGACTAGATGTAGCTCTGCTGGTTGTGATTATTTCTAAGAGTGTAAATGTTCAGATACACAAGGCGATCTTTAAATATTTGATAATGTAGGCTACTGCAGTTTTTACTTGTGTAGGCCAACACAGACCCATGAATCTGCAGATATACATGTAACCATATTACAAAGGCCATAAAGGTGAAAAATACATATCAGTGCGGTGGTTCTTTAGAGTCCAAACGAACAGCCACTGGCCTCAAAAGCTACATCCATCTGTAATAAATCTAACGAGACAGTGGCGATGCTATGTGAGCAAAAAGGCCTGGATTTAATGTAAGGATGCTTTAAAGATGCCTTAGTAAAAATAACATATGAAACAAAGGAACTGTAATAAGTGTAAAACTGTAAATGTAAAGACGGATGCTTTAATTAGCCACTACTGCAAAAATGCCCCGGTGGTGTACTGTTGTAATGTCCAATGAGCGCTAGTGTTCCGCTCCGCTGCGGTGTCCCCTCACGTACAATCAGCTCAACGCTGCCTCACCTCTCAGTCTCTCCCCATTTTTGCTCCGGCGGCGACGATGAGCTCCAATCCATAGGGCTGTTCCGTCCGTCAAAGGGCATCCATGCCGGTGAAGCCGCTGCTTTCAAATCACCCGTCCATTATTGCCATTATTCAGAGTCAGAGCCATTACAAACACACAGGCTGACGCACCGCACAGCGCGCACGTTCGGAGGGGGCGTGTGAGGCTGCGCGTCCTCCAAAAAGAAAGGAAGAAAGAAAGGAAGCCCCATCCCACCGAGCAGAGCCCCTACTGTTCAAGCAGCCCATCAGCGCCATAGCACCCCCCACACACACACACACGAGAACAAAATAATACTAATAATAAACTCAACACCCACTGATGTAGCCATAGTGAATCCCCACCATATTTAAAAGTAACCCAATATTCTGCTAACAGAACTACAGTATTACAATTAAAGAGACTCACACAGAAGTACTTGTATCTCATAAAAATACTCAAGTAACATGTACGCCACCAGTCAAAAGTTTCAGCACATCGTCTTTTACCTTTTTTCTTATCTTTAGTATTTCCAACATTGTTCATTACTACTGAAGGTCAGAGGGAGCTGCATTGTGCCTTTGTAGATGTAGAGAGAGCATATGACAGGGTGCCGAGAGAGGAACTGTGGTATTGTATGAGGAAGTCTGGAGTGGCAGAGAAGTATGTTAGAG
>JAQQAE010017127.1:0-11569 GCA_029823295.1 Pseudamia nigra
AAAAATTTAAAAATGTGACATTTTTGGACAGTGCGGCTTATAATCAGGTGCGGTTTATAGTGCGGAAATTACGGTATACATTTTTTTTATTTTTAAATATTTTGCAGATTTTTTGATTTCCACGGTTCTGCTCTGACTAAATTGGGCAACTAAAGTAGAAACTCACTGAGCTGTGGCCAGTGTCACTGAGTAGAAGTACATTATTTTCATCATTAAATGTAACTGAGTAACAGTAAAAAGTATTCTGCAAAACAACTACTCTCTGAAGTACATTTATTTGAAAAAAAAAAAACTCAAGTACACGTACAGGAATAAGTATGTATAAATGTGTATGAATGACATCACAGAGGGTTTTTCATCTTTTATGGCGTATGACGTGGTTGGATGCCCTCCCTGTCAAAAGCATTTAAATGTTACCTAGAGTTATTTAGGAGAGTCCAGTTTCAAATGTAAGTGGTGAATGAATTATTTGTACTGGTGCCTCTGGCAACGAAAATTTGGATAATGAATAAACGCATTGGCCTGGATGTGTCCTGGCTAACGAAATAGTTCGGGTTACGAATTTCGTATTATGGGAAAGATTCAGGTCATGATTTTCACGATTCACGTTACGAATTTTTTGTAACACAAAAGACTTAAATTCCGGGTCTATCTCAGCCGAGTTGATGGTCAACGTGAACTCCGCACTGTGTGTTTACCTTTTTTCACCTAAAATACTGCTTCATTTTGTGTTTTTCATTATGGGACCTCAGAAAAACGGCATCTCTGTCTCATCCTTCTCCAGTAAGTGTCTTTATAAATCAATAAATGTGCACATACGGGTCTGTAGTACATACTTTATATGGGAGTTTTCGTGGGTCCAGAACAGATTAATTGGTTTTACATGTATTACTATGGAAAAACTCGCTCTGGCTAATGAATGATTCTCCCAAAGAACGTGACGCCAGAACAGATTAAATTTGTTAGCCGGGGCACCGCTGTATTTAAACTGAAATCGAATGGTATAAACTACTCTATAAATCCTCATAATAAATCTAACTGCAGGCATGAAGCTGATACAGCATTAACCAACATTGAAACATCCTATTTGTTGAGACATGATTTTCTATTAACACAGCAGTATGTGACATCTTAAAATATTCTGGTAAAAACACCTTTAATCAGTGATGTGTCGAGTAAACTGACACAGTGCTCAAGTAAAAGTATTTGATCTTAATTCTAATTACTCAAGTTAAACTAGAAATACTCATACACATAAGGAACTCAATAAGAGTGAAAAAGTATCTCATGAAAAAGTAGTGAGTAAATGCATAATGTGGAATTTATTACAGCCTCATACATTGTTCATCATTTTATTTCCTTTATTTTGTTCATTTTCACTGATTTTGTTACCGTTTGTTGTTGTTCATTTGTTGTTATTGTGTAATTTTTGTTCATTTTCTTTGTAATCTTTTGTAAAAAAAAAAAAAGTTGCCTAGTTTTACGTTTATGTTGTGCACTTTGTTCACACTTGCTTATTTTGTTTATTTTTGAGACTCCACTTTTTTATTTTGCTTGATTTGTTAATTCAGCAGACTATTTTGTTTCATTTTTGCTCTTTTTGTTGCTTATATGGTTCATTTTTGTTCACACATGATTATTCTGTTTTTGTGAATTTATTTAATTGTGTTTGTTAATTTTTGCTCGCATTGTTGGTTACCCCATTGATTTTTCGTAATTTGGTTGATTATTTTGTTCATTTTTTACCCCAAAATACTCAGACTTTTTTTTGCCACAAATGTAACTGAGTAAGAGTAAAAAGTACACTCACAAGGACATAATTTTGAACAAACTACTCAAGTACGTATAACAGAGTAAAAGTATTTAACACCCACCTCTGCATTTAATATCATTCGACTATAAAATCGCTAAAACATTGAGTTATTTTAGTGTTATTTAGGTGTAAAAAGCTGCTTCAAGTATAACCTAGGGGCTTATTTCTTTTAAAAGTGAACAGCTTTTTTTAGGAACTTATATTGGACTTTTTTAAATTGTAACTCTTCACAAAACAAAGGCAGGCACAGGTTTTTTTGTAACCTTGGGATATGTTAGCTGCAGGTTTTCATGCATTAATGTAACATGCTAAGGAAAAGTTATCTGGCTATCCATCTCCTGGTATGGTCAGTAGTTTTCAAAAACGCCTTAGAATTCACGCATGATGAAATCCAGCCAGCTATAAGTCTCCCAGTCCACATATTTTCATCCAATTAAAGTGAACCGTGGCGGTGCTGTGTGTCAGAGATGATGGTTCAGACACCTCGTCACCCTGTCGAGAGTAAAAGTCTGGAAGGTTTGGACCAAATCAAAGAAAATGAACGGTGACGTTATTGGCAGCCTCAATCTGAAAACATAACGATGAGCTCCGGCACATATCTGTCTCTCACACATGCATAGGTCAGAGCAGGTTTACCTGTCTTAATCCAATATGAGGAGCTGTCAAAAGCTGTCGAGCTCTGCCTCATTAAACGCCTTTCAACCGCTGGTGCAACATTCATCAGCTGCTGTTAACGCTGATGTAATGTGTGTGTGTGTGTGTATTCAGGAGAAATGTGAGCATTTTACTTGCCTCAGTCAAACATCTCCCTCATGGTCTCAGTAACCCTTTGTTCAGATGTGTCCCAGATTCAGTGAAAGTGCTGTTCCGTGTTACTTTGTGTTTCACATGTGTCCAGGGGAGGAGGATGACTCCCGTTGCATCTTCCTAGTTGAGGCCTGTCTGGGACATAGTGGAACAAAACACTCAAACCATGCTGAATTACTGCTAAAGAGCTTTTCAGTGACACACGTGGCCAATTCAGCAGCTACGCACCAGAGCCAAAAGGAGGAAGGTGGATGATATACACTACCAGTCAAATGGTCGTCAGTGATTTTTGTTGTTTTCAACATTGTTCATTAATTCTGAAGACAACCAAACTATGAAGGAACACGTGGAATTGTGTAGAAGACCCACAAAATGTTTACAAGTGCCATCACAAATGCTATCAACACCGTCTCTCATGAAGAAGACCAAGAGCTACCTCGGCTGCAGAAGTTTTGGCCAGGGAGGCGCAGACAGGTGAATTGGCTTCCCATACTGATGTCCCCCACTCCCTTGCTTTACCATCTAGGAGAGTGATGATGTAGGCTACCCTGGAACAATCTGATAAAAACATGGATGGCTGTAACTCAAACACCAGGGAGCGTTGTGATAAAAATCTCACTGCTGTAATGGCTGCTTCGTGGCTGGGGTGTGGCGCTTTAGGAGCAGGCGTCAGCAACGGTGGAGGAACGGCTGGGCTGGATGGAGTATGTAGATGTAGGAGTTGAGCTGACACATGGTCCACACTGTGGGCTGCAAGTGTTGTGTGACAACCGCCATTTCCTGCTGGTGGGCGTTAAGTGCTGAGCCTTGTTTATTGACGAGTGCACACAGTTGTTGAACTCTGCTGGGTCCATGTTTTGGCTAGTTCGTATTGTCACAAATCACGACACCCAAGAGCAGAATAATGGAGTCCAAACAGAAAAATGGTGAAACAGAGATTCTACTGAAGAAACATGAACAAAAAAGCCAGCAGAGGCAAAAACCAAAAATCAAGCCTCCTAGGCAAGGGATACACAAATCTCATCAAGAAGCACATCCAGACTTGCTGATAGAATCCAAGACAAACTAGCAAATAACAAAGGCAAGCTGACTACTATACATACAGAGGGAAATCAAACAAGCAAGTAACAGGTGTGGCAGGATGAGCTGCTGTGCTTTGACTGGGTGAGAGTCCATGCAGGGGGAGGGCCAGGGGTGTGGCTGTGGAACTGCTGAGAAAGAGTTGGGAGCAGGGGTGGGCAATTCCGGGTCCTGAGGGCCAGCGTCTCTGCATGTTTCCCAGCTCTCTCTGCCCTTTTCACTGTTGACGACCTGGACCAGGTGTGTTCAGTCAGTCAGAAGTTGAAAGATGCAGTGGGTGGAGCAGAGACACCGGGTGGGGACGAGGCAGTTGGAAAACAAGCAGGACTCCAGCCCTCGTCGCCCCCGCCTGCGATAGACGTTTGCATCCCAACATGATAACTATTTTTTGTTCCAAATGTCAGTTGAGTCTGAAGTGGAAAATTGTGTCTATTTGCATATTTCCTTCCAAAAGGTATAAAAAAATCAGCATCTTGAAAACATGCTCTTAGCTTTAACCGAAAAAAAAAATCCATATTTAAATGTGCTACTTGAAATGCCGTAATGTTGAACGTAATGTTGAATTTCACCAGCTTCTGACTTGAGATGTATCATTATGCTCACACATTATGCTCACACAGGCACACAGATATTACAGTGAAGAAAAAAAAAGATGGTTTTAGCGGGATCAGATCAATCGTTCTTCCTCTAATTTCACTGAGGGAGATAACATCAAGGTCACATCTCCCCACTGAGGTTTGCTGAAAGGAATTCTGGCACATGTGCGAAAAGCTAATTAAGGTAGAAATATGCAGGACAGACTAATGGAAAGAAGGTTCATCACAATGAATTAGAACACTTCATTATAAAATAACTGCACATTGCTCATTCACTGAAAATAGACCTCTAGGAGTCTTGTGTCCAGCGGTTAATGAACGTGTTATAGTTACATATTCAGCGGCTGCAGACGTGGAGGAGGAGACGTTTTAGCAGTTTTTAAGAAGGTCATTTGATATTTCCTTGGAAAAAAACATATTAGACAAAATCTATTTGAAGCAGATTTGTTTTATATCTCTATGTAGCATAAAAGTGTTATAGATAGCAGCAGCGGTTATGGATACAGTGCCATACAGTAGGTGTGGATTTCGGGGGGGGGGGGGGTTGCTACCATACTGTAAATGTAAAATGTTCATTTGTTCCCCAGAATATGTTTAAATTCATGGGTTTATAATAACCATGTATGTAACTTTATCTGCTGAATCTCTGGAAACAATGCTTTACTTCCTTTCCTCCAGGTTTAACATTTTCTTGCCCTTTTCCTTAATTTGTGGAATTGCTGAGTCATGCAGCAATCCCAGTATCGTTGTCTTCAGTCTTTAATATTCCTCTTCCTCTACTTCCTTACATTTTTTGTCATGTAACTACTCCTACATTTTTTGTCTGATTCAAACCATTCACACTTCATATGTTTCAGCTTATTCAGGACAAGTGTGCTGTTGCTTGCCATAATTCTAACCTTTATAATTTTTTAAATATTAAGCTTTTTTGATAAATTTTTTCCCATAGGAAAGGAATGGAGAACTCTAACAGAATGTGTGGTTACCATGGCAATGACAGTGCTTTGATCCTTCGATTACTACTCCATTGAATAGTTAATTTAACTCTTGCACTTTTCAGGCAAGTTTAACTATTTTGAGTCAGCGATCCCAATTTTCTAGTTTTTTTTTGTTCATTTTTTTAAAATTACTTTAATCACTTTATGTATTATTTTGTTCATTTTTATTCCTTATTTAGTTCATTTTAATTTGTCTTGCTCTCGGTGGTTCTGTTGGGTTTACTCTGTATAGTCATGAGGTCTCGGCCTGGAATTGTGAAGCGCCTAGAGATAATCAGCGATTATGATTGGCGCTATACAAATAAAGATTGAATTGAATTGAATTAATTTAGATTAGCACATTATGTCAGTTTACAACGATTTTTTTTTTGGGCCCCACTTTTTTCACTTTGTTGCTTTTTCCTTCATTTTGTGGCTTATTTTGGCCATTTCCTTGTTCATCTTTTCCATTTCCTTGTTCTTTTTGTTAATTTTGTCATTTATGTCATGCTCTTTCTCTATTTTGTCAGTTTTTTGTTCTCTTCCTAAGGGGCAAGACATGCCTGACTAAACATGCCAGCCATTCTAACTTCAAAATAGTTTCGTGCTCAAAATAATGATCATTAGCTTCACTCCAATATGCAAATCTCCTTCACTCTGGTACACTTTGTATTTCATGTAGATGTTTGTAAATGAGAAATGGTTCTCAACTGACTAACCTGGTTAAATAAAAGTTAAATAAATAAATAAATAAATGTTATGTTTGTCTTGCTTTGTGTATTGTGTGTAATATGAATATACTAAAGGGTTGCCTTTTTCATGTTGTTTTTTGGGATGTTTACAATGGTGCACATAATACAAATGATCAATATTTCACCTCAGGTGAATTACATTGAAGTAACAAATTAGTTTTGAAAATGAATGGCAAGAGCATACAAATGTTTGTATTAGAATGCAGACATCAGACAAATAAATGCTTAAGTGAAGTAAAAACATACATATATGTATGTCATTACCAACATCCCACTTTTGGTTTGCAGATTTTTATTCAATAAAGTCTGAATAAAAAGTACAAGTACTCTAATGTTGCAGAATATAATTTAGATTAAATTGGAAAAATGCGATTAAAGTCCAACGACTGTAATGTAGTGAAGTAAACTGTCATTGATTTTCCAGATTTCACATTTGTTCCCTTTCAACACTAGGTGAGAATTGGTGTCATATGAGCTGTAACCTGCTTTTTTATTTCTGCTAAAAGGTCCCAGCTTGTGTTTTTTGCGAGTCAGTAAATTCTGCAGCTCTGGCTAAATCAATATTTATGTATCCAAGGCCTCTTCGGTCAGCCAGCCTCCAACATGCATAAGGAATCGCAGACAAAATATCCATTTAAAAAAGTCACTGAGGCTATAACTCACAATGTTCCCGTGCTAAATGATAAATCAGGGCTGGAACAGGCCCATAACAGTCCAGGGACATGATGAAAGGCGCTGGACCTTCTCCTCATAAACATGACGACCTGATTGAGGAAGCTACAAGATGAGATGAACACCCCTGCCTTTATTAGGCTGAATGTGTCCTCAGATCAGATCTTTGTTTGAGCGATAAGGCGATGGCAGGAGGTGGTGCCGCAGAGATGATTTAGTGGCCATTGATACAATAATGTAATGAAAATGATGATTGTCCCAGCCTTTTAGAGCCGATTACACCCAAATCTTGATCTCATTGTTCTCTTGTCAGGGAAAGTGATTATTCATCTCATCTGGAGATTTAAAGTATTCCTCAGTTCAGCTCAGTTCAACATTAAGAGCCTTTTCAAGTTGAAATCTATTTCAGTTACAACAATTTATTCTAATGGAAACAGAAGGGCTATAAATTTCGCATGTGCTGCATATAACTCACACTCCAATTGCAACATATGAGACATTGCATTTATTTCATGGCTCTATGAGACAGTTGTATTTTCTTACAGTGCAAAAATAATCTGATCGTTTATCTCTGCAGGACTCTGGGCTACAAGAACAGATATGTTCGAGTTCCTGATGGTCACTTCTGGATTGAAGGAGATCATCATGGACACAGTCTGGACAGCAATAGCTTTGGACCGGTAAAGCTATTCATTCTTTTTTTTCCCTCTATTCTTCTGGATGGTCCCAGCCATCCCCAGGGTGGGGGCTGGGGCCGATCCCAGCTCGCTCAGGGCAAAGACTAACATGAACAGACATTCACACTCACATTCATGTCTACGGGCAATTTAAAGTAACCAGTGAAAATATATTTATTTTGGAGTGGGGGCACTCTTTAACATCCACATGATGTTTAAGACGATCTTATGAAGTTGCCATTAACCAAAGTAAATTCTCCAAAACACATTTTTCCCACTGTTGGAGAACTGTTCGTCTGGCTCCAAGAAGCTTTTTACCCATAGAGATGCATTGGACTTCTATCTGAAAATACTAAGCGAATAAATTTTTGTCATGAGTCATTATGGTTTCAAACATTTTATTTGGACCCTCTAATAAGTAATGTGATGGTCCATCTTTAACTTTTTGCTCTGTTATTAAGATATTACTGCAAATAATCAAACAAATCACCCACGACCTTTATGCTGTGTGGTGAAAGTGCTAATCAGTACGCCACCATGCTACCCCAGTAAAAACTGATCCCATCCAATTTAGCCGCATCTAATGATATGAACATTTGTGAAACTCATATCTGTTTAGCATTTACCAGAAAATTTACTTTGAATAATGACAATGTCATAAGATCAGCCTCAACATCACTGCCAACACTTACAGAGTCCCTCCCTTCCAACGTATGTGTATTTCCATGTTCCTTTACTTCAGCCATGGTTTTCACTGTGAAGATGGCACATGTGTCGTTAGACTGTTTGAGGATGTTTTCTTCTGCTGAAAGCAGAAGGGTTCCTAGAGCCCATTGTACCTACAAACAATCTGTGAAATCGCAAATATTTTTCAACTAATTAGGACCACTGCAACTCTCTGTATGTAAAATTGGGACTTGCAGCATCACTGTTCAAACACTAAAATCTGTTTTTTAATCAGAGTAGGTACTATAGCATCTGTGGAATTAACTAATTCAGAAATGCTGAATTTTTCAGTAAGGGATGCAAAAATTTTCTAAACTTTAAAGCAGCATTATTACTAAAAATGTGTTTTTATTAGGTCTTATTAGCGGAGAGCTTCACATTTCTATACTTTTATTCCAAATATCACATTAATCTTTGGATTTCACTACGAGGTGGGTCAGCTGTGACGCTTTTTCCAAGTAAGACATAATCATGTTTTTATTTAAAACATATCAACAAAGCACCTGAACCTATGGTCATATAGGTGAGACCAAAATTACTATCCCCCTATGAAAATTAAATATTTTTCAAAATAGGGGGCTGCAGTAACAAATAGCACCAGAGACTTGAATCCCCCACCAAAGCTGAGGTAATGGGGAGCGAATGCATGGTTTTGGTCTATCTACAATACTTTTAAAGCATTTCTCTGTTAATCAAACTAGTCGTACAAATGCATGTATGGTGGCCTTTATGATAATTCCCAACATGTGGGATTTGGTCACAGCTGACTGATTGTTGTGAATAGTCCTGTGACTCAAAAACACACTTTTGGGGAAGAACCCCAACGCCTTTGTGCAACCATTCCCAACGGCAACTCTGTCAAACACTCGCAACCTTATAAAAAGACACTGCAGCTTTGGAGAAAATGGCGTTCTGTGAGAATGCCATGACTGGGGCAACCTGACTGGGAACATGCCATTGGGATGCTGGAGGCAGGGTGGACCACCAGACAAGTTACACAGCAGTAAATGTTCATCACTCCACAATAGTGAGCTTACAACAGTGTTACTTGTCCAGAGGAACAACAGACCAACCACGACCTGGTCGACTACATGTAACAACCAGGAGCCACACATCCACCTCTTACGCCTCAGAACCAGGTTCCGACCCCTCACTGTTACATCTGTTGAAGTAACGTGCAGTAGCCTTCAGTTATGTTACGACAGAGTGCCATTCTAGTTTGTTTTGTTTTTGGCTTGATGCTTTTGCAAGGGATTCCTCAAATCCTTTCTGAAGTGAATATTGGACAAATGTTCAGTTTTAACTTCACACACTTAGACCATTACTCAGTGAAAGACTGGTGGTTTGTGTTATGCCTGAATAAAAAGCTCAGTTCTTCTTGCAGTTAAAAATATTGCCCGTGGTCTTTTTTTTTCTAAAATAACTCTCTTTTTTGCCAGCAAATAAAAATAACTTGCCGTTCCTATATGAAACTGGTACGAGTTGAAATGCTCTGTTAAACATTTGGCACTCTGAAACAGAAAGTGAGAAAAAAAAAAGATCATTTTGATCTGAACTTCGCATTTTGAATTCTTCCTTGAACACAACAAACCTACAAACATGCACAACAAAGCTGTATTCTCCGGGTATTTGAAATGAAATGAAAAGAAGCACGGAGCTTAGTCAGTCTGTGGATCCTCTAAGTCAGAAGAGTCAGAGGTCAGGGTTTGAGCTGCCCAATCTTATGCTAAGCCAGGTTTTCCCACAAACCCCTTCTGGCTACAACAAACATTTACACTTTCCTGAAAGAAACGACAGGTGGTGCACTGTGTGATTTGACTTTTAATATTAGGGTTCAGTTAGGGGTCTGTGTAATGCTGAGTGTCTTAGCTGAGCCAGGTGTCCACTCTGACACTGCAGCATCTGCTTCCTTTGCAAACAGAAATATTTCATTAAGGTCTCCTTTCAGGCTCCTCCTCATCTCCTGGGTTCCGAATCATTATTAACATCCTCATATTGACTCCTTCTCTCTGTCTGTTGTTTGTGCTTTGCCCCTGTTGGGTTGAGCGGTATGGAATTTTCAGCAGTGAAGGTGCTGTTTACCATGGACATCACATTACAGTCCAGACAGAAGGCCTGAATCTCCAGCTGAAATGAATCCGACGGAGAAGCTCAGAAGAAATCCTCTCAGAGCCCAAACCCAGAACACATGGACCAAATACTGTGCAGAGCTTGTCAGGCTTTACATTTTAGTCTCAGGATATTTCTGTGTGTGCCACTACAGCACCAAACCGGGACAGAAGGACAATTATCCAGTGTGCTCATACAAAATTTATATCATAAAATAGGGAGTATCCAGTTTTTTATGGTTCTGCAGCCATGACCGGCGGGATTATATTGTATTTTCAGGTTGTCTGGGCCGGAGATGCACCATGAAATTCTGGGACAGACAGACTGCACTGATGTGATGTGATTTATTGTTTTTGTTTGTGTGTTTGTTTGGTCATTTATTTCCTATTTAGTCCAGGGATAAGAAATCATTATTCTAAAAAAATCATTATTTTGAAGACTGGCAGGAATTCAACCATCACATTTAAAACAGACTCCAGTGAAGGTCATCTTGTTTCAAACTTTGACCAATGGAGGCAACAAGGCCAATATTCCGCTGATAGTGATGCTTACGATTTCTGTGCCATTGTCAAACAACATCTCAGCAACAGTTTTGAGGGAATGTCTTCAAATCTGGTTTATTGCGTTATCAGTCATTGATGATTACATCCTGGAGGCCACATATCAATCGTTTTAGGCACCTCGTTGTTCTATCAGATTGTATTAAACATGCATTTATCAATCACTAACAAACCAGATTACACATAAACAAATCTTTCAGTTTCCCCACATTCGTGTGTCAGTATGAAGTGTTACCACCCTTTGCACATTTTGGGGCAAAAAATATGAGATCTAGTGACTTAAAGCAGGTTTCATTCAGCACATGTAAGTATTATTTGTTCTGCTTCTTGCCACAGGAATGAACGTTACACTATGTATGCATTTTTTACGTCATTAATTATGTGTTCCAGTTGTACTCAAAAGAACATTTCAAAGCGAACGCCCCCTCAATTTGGAATTCCAGCTCGGAAAGTCAGGGCAACCCCACCAGCCCTGACCTTACAATTCAATATGGCTATAACTCAAAATAACTGATTGAATAATTTCTGGTGTATTTGTTTTGTATTACGTCAGTCACACACAGTACTGTTCAGTTTTTATCTATTTCATGTTACTATGCTGTTTGTGTGTGCTAAATGCCATGTACAGATAATGGAGCATTTACACAGGCACAGCCTCTCAGATGTAAAGATGGGCAGGGGTTCACTGGATCCAAAAATGTTCTTCAATGTACACCATCCATAGTACGTATATACACTCAACAAAAATATAAACGCAACACTTTTGTTTTTGATCCCATTTTTCATGAGATGGACTCAAA
>JAQQAE010017128.1:0-11569 GCA_029823295.1 Pseudamia nigra
ATGTCAGATAAGATTTATCTGCGAGCCAGATGCAGTCATCAAAAGAGCCACATCTGGCTCGCGAGCCATAGGTTCCCCACCTCTGTCAGAGTGTTTATGCATCGGAGGCAGCTCGCATACTTCTCTCCAAACTATCTCTAAACTATCTAAACATGATCCAGACTAGCAAAAACCCTGAACTCCACATGCTCCTACAAAAACCCACATATTGACGGGTTTACATCGCTATCAAACCGCTTGACAAATCTGAACCACTTCCCGAAGCGGTCGCGTGGTCCAGCCAGGCAGCGAGGCTTCGCGCGTCATTATGTCGGCTCCTCCCCTGAATGAAGCTAGCTTCGATACGCACTTCGCAGAAACGCCCCCTCCATTACTCGACACACGCTTCGAAGCCTCGACACATCACTACTGCTCATTTTGTGATCGTGACCTTTGGACTGTCTGTTGGTTTTTGCCTCTGGATCTCCGCTAAACATTTGGATTGACTTCTTGGATTTTGGATTTTCTGGACTGGATTTAGGATCGCTAACATTGGATCAGGATTTCTCGGACCCGTTAACTGATTTGTCATTCTCCCCTCGTATCCCCCCTGGCTCAAGTGAATTCACCTGTCTCCTGGTTGTCTCCGCCCACGCATCTGCAGCTCCCAGCTCGCCGTTCCTGTGGTCGCCTCCTTTCATGGTATTCAATCCACCTGCAGCTGCAGCATCCAGTCAACCTCACCTGTGAGTACTTGCAACTACACCGGAGTGGTTACTCACATTGGTTCGTCCAGTGGTCCTCACCTGTGCTCTGTTCCCTAGGAGTCCCATTCTGGGACCGGACCCTGATAGTGCTGCGTTGCTGGTTCGTAGCTACCAGACCTCCCCGTTCCTGGAGCCCCGCGACTCTTGTGAACTTTATGAATAAAGCCTATTTAATACACATTGCTGTTTTGGTCTGCTGTCGTGCTATTGGGTCCTCCACCTAGCTTTTCAACGTCAGCCTATCATCCATGCTGTCACTTGATTGATTTACAGGGCAGCCAGTCAAACGATATGACTTTTTTTGACACTTAGGTCACTGCACATGCACAAACAACCTATGTGCAGCAAAACTAACAAGCTAGATACCTTCAATTTTTAACCCTCGGTTTTTTTTCTTAAACTTTAGAAAGTATAAAAATGAGTGGGGGAGCTGGACCAAGTAAGAAGACAAAAACGTATCACTTGGGAGGAGGACTTTATTATTTTTTTCACAATTGTCCAGACAGCAGTCATTGTTCACAACATACTTCAAAAGTGAAAGCCGTCACCAAAGCATGGTTCCGGGTTGAGTCGAATCATCAGCGTCAACTCAGCAACACTGGCTCATGTCTGTGAAGATTCTCAGTCGTCCGGGTCGTGGTGTTCAAGGCGTGTGGTTTTGATTTGGTTTGAACACTGGGAGGTGCGCCCTCCCTCCCCCTGCTCTGCGGCGGGGGGGAGGCGGAGAGGCCGACGGGGAACGGACGACCCCTGGACTTCCCGGAACACAGCGTCTGAACTTAGGGGGACAAAGGTGGCGCCGTCATCTATTGGGAAGCCTTGCGTTCCCGTGGCGGGGCAGTCGCAGGTGGGTTTGCCCGCCTTCGTCCCTCTGCGTTCTGGGACACCCGCTCCCCGAGGAGTGAGTGTGGGGGTGGGGGGTTAAAAAGATAACAGAGTGAAACAGACTTCCCAGGGCGAAATGAGCCGTCTGCTAGAGCCATTAAAGACAGAATCAGACATGGAGGCCAGACAGGAGCAGCTATCACACCTCACATGGGAGTCTATTGTCTCAAAAACCTTCAGATCATTCAGGAAAAAATTATGGTCTGGCCTCTGAATCACTAAACACACTATGATAGAAAATTCTAAAACAGTTTCACTCCGCTAACACAGCATAGTAACCCACTATTCTCTGAAGGGCTCAGGGTTTAAGCTCACACTTGGGGTTGGGCCTTTTCTAGAGAAAGAGAGAAAAAAAATACAAATAATAAGCTAACATAAGCAACAAAATGAACTATAGTTTGAAAAAGCAGCAAAAGAATCAACAAAAGAATCCTCAGAATCAAGCGCTTACAAAGAAAAAAGCAGGAAAATTGTGAAGCATTGAGTAAAAATGTACCAAATAATCCCCAACATGAACAAAAATGAACAGGAAATAAAAAATAATAATCCCCCAAATTAACAAAATGGATAAAATAATCGAGGAAATCAAAAAAATTATCATAGACAAACAAATTCCTCCTTGTTTGAGCTTTAAGAGTTCCACAGGGACCTGTTTTAGGCCTTCAGTGTAAAGTAAAATGATCTGTTTTAATAAGAGAAAATGATCTGTTTTTATTCCCCTCATAAAACCTACATGAATCAAGACAAATGTCGCATTTCTTCCTTTGGTTGTATTGTCTGTGCATGTGTGTTGTTTTTCACTCAGCTGGCTTACAGTAAATACAACTTGATTGATTAAGACACATGAACACAGACAGAAAAGGGACAGAAGGACTGTACCATTTCCATGTAAAAAGCCTGGCATCTGTGCATGCAAGTGGAGAAAACTGAAACTGAGGCCTAAAGGAAAAAAACCCACATTTGATGAAATATTAATAAACACCAAAAAATAATTTTAGAAACTGTAAAAAAAAAATCTGAGCAAAAAATCTGTTTCAAACCTCAAACTGTGTTAAGCTGCTGCATTTTTCTCTTTTCATTCATATTTCTTTTCCACAATAGGCTGCAGAAATAAAATTAGAATAAACAACTTTTTTTAGATCATTTTCTATCATGTATTCTAAGGTGCGTTTAGCTTGTTCACTTTATTATTGTGTTAATCTTCTATTCATTTGTTTTAATTTGTGGATTGCTGTGTGCATATTTGGTCATTTTCATAATTATATTTAAGTCCATCATGTTCATTTTTAATTTATTTCCATCATTTTAATTCACTTTCTGATCATTGTCATTTTGTGGCGACTTTAGTTAATTTTTGTTCATTTTTGTTTTTCTTAAATATTTTGTTTTATTTATTTTTGCCCTTTTTTGTTCATTGCTGTCATTCTGTTGTTAAATATTTAAAAAAAAACATAAAAATGCTACGATAAAAAACCCAGAATCCTTTCCGGAGCTCACCTGTTTTCGGTGGGTTCCTCTTCACCTTCATCCAGTCGAAGGTCTGGCCCTGGCCGGCCTGCTGGTTGTCCTCCTCGGCCCTGTCTCTGTCCTGGGGTCCCGGCAGCAGGTCCCCGTATCCTCCCCCCTGCTGGAGCCCCAGGTATCCGGCTACAGCACCGATCTGCTGCTGGTTCTGGTTCTGCTGCGGATACTGCGAGCTGGTTCCCTGAAGCCCACATGTGTAGGCCCCGCCGGCTAGGGCCCCGTAGCTGGGGAAGGGTGATTGATGATAATATGAGGAGGAAGAGGAGGACACAGAGTCATCCATGAAGTACTGCGGGTTCACGGCGCCGCTGGCAGGGCCCGATGGAGGGACGTACTCCGGGTTTGTGGCACCATACCCACTCCCCAGACTGTTATTGTAAGGAGTTAATAATCCGCTTTGGAGGCTTTGTGTCTGCTGAGCATGATGATGGTAGGCGTTCTGAGTCTGCTGATGATGCTCGTGATGCTGCTCGTGATGCTGCTCGTGATGTTGCTGCTGCTCCGGGTTCGTTCCGGTTCCAGCTGCACCGTACATCCGTCCGTCTCCTGCGTAACCCGTGTCAGTTCGGGCCCCGGTGGTTTGGGCCCCGCTGTGGAAGGTGCTCGAGGCCACCGGAAAACCCTGATGCTGCTCCACTGAATGGTGGTGATGCAGATGATGATGACGGTGATGATGGTGGTATCCAGATTTTGGTGCAGAATAGGCGCCGGTACCCGGTCGAATCGAATATTCCACAAAGGAGTTCATTTTGGATGTGTCCATGCAGCAAAAATACACTGGGAAATAAAAACAGTTTGAAGATTTCACAAAGGAAATCCCAGAAATAAATAATGAAAAACACACCTAAACAAGAATTTCAGCTGTAGTTCATGCGAAAAATCAAAAATGTTCCCAAAATTCAGTCTGTGCCCACAAACACACACACACACACACGAATGAATGATTTGTGTGCGTAAACGGAAGGCCACGACGTCAGTAGCTCAACTCAACCTCTTTATTCATTAGTGACAGTGGAAAAAACACGAGAAGAAGAGCGCCGTCACCCTCTCACCTCCGCTCAGGTCACACTCCCTCCGCCTCCATTCTGCAGCTTTTCCCCCTCAGATCCTTTAAATTCTGCGCTTTGCTCTCTTTTTTCCGTTCCCGTCTTCCCAGCCCTCTCTGTCTCTCCCTTTTCCGTGTCACTTCTTTTCTTACCTCTGCCTGGGGTCACGTGGTTCGTCGTCACGTCGTCGCCTATAGTGACCAGGAGGCCACAAGTTTGTCAGCCGGTCACAGGAGGAAGCAGTGTGTATGTGCTGTAGTGTAAGGGAAACGGAGCAGGAGGAGGAGGAGGAGGGGTGGGGGGAGGCCTTCGGTTTAGGAATAGACTTTGTGTGCGCGCATTCGTCTCAGCGCACGCGCCTCATCCATCACTCGCCATGACATTAGCGCGACAAAGAGACTTCAATCAAACCGGCCCATCAATCTGATATGAGCTGGGATGTGTCAGAGCAAAGAGAGAAGCCCAGAAGAAAAGAGGAGCTGTGAGCGGCCCTGCTGCTGCTGCAACCAACACAAAGAAATGCAGCCTATACTGTGCTGGTACTGCTAATACTTCCACTATAGTACTCTATCCAAAGTCCAGTAAGTCCAGATTTAGTCCAAACTGAGATAAGACTGGAACTAAACCCTGTGACGTGTTTTATTTAGTGACATAATGACTTGAGGTAAAAACAGGAGTTAATGTATGTGACTTAAAATCAATGGCATAAGGAGTAAACTAAAAAAACAGACAATATAAGGACCGAAATAATCAAGAAAGTGAGCAATATATCAAACCAAGTGAAAGAAAAATAACATAAACGGCAGCAAAATACACAGAATCAGAGGACAAATGGAAAAGCACTCAACAAAGTGAACAAAAGTGCACATAATAACAAATAAAAAGAGAAGAAAATGAACAAAACGAAAATCCAAATGAACAATCAAGTTAAAAATCTACACGAAAATCAATAAAATTTACGAGAAATAACAAGTAACAAAGAAAAACTTCATTGCTTGTGCTGCACAGACTGCAGTTTGAGCTGTAAATCCTGTAGACACACACGTTATTCCAGCTGCTGTAAGTGAATCACAGTGTTAATTCCAGTGTACAATAACACTGCTCTCGCATTAGTCACTGCTCTAATTTGGAATAGTATCAGATTACAACAGCAGCGTTCAACGGCACAAAACCAATCTGAGGTTTTTTGAAACCTTCAGCTTTTCGGTTCCTTTGTAACAGCAGCTGCATACTGTAAAAATGCATTTAGTCCATCAGAGTCTTCATCACACACCAACGCTCTAAAACTAGGATCCTTATATCTATACATACTCGCAGTGTGTATGATCAGGGTATGCAGGCTGAGAAAACGACAGTCATTCATGCATCAGCTCCTTGTCTGCGTAAGTTTAAGACAGGCACAAAAAAAGAAACAAGGAAATGAACATAAGCAACAAAATGAACATAAGCAACAAGGTAATAATCAAGAAATAAGCAAAAAGTAAAAATTAAATAGTTAAGAACAAAAGTTAAGGTTTTATTTTTTGCAAATTATAACATCACACTAAAAAAACAACACTCCCAAAAAATAAAAACACCCAACCCCCCCCCACCTACAAACCTATAGATGTCTTCTATCTTTCCTCTAGCCAGGGAGTCACTTTTTCCACTGGCAGGTTACAAGACATTTCTTTAATCCATTCTATTTCCTTTCACTTAGAAATAACCTTTTGTTGATGAATCTGTTGAAGCAAAAAACAAAAAAAGTTAGTAAGTGTCTGGGATCCTTATTTGAAGTGCAACTTAATACAATATTGTGATTTCTAACTGGAAAAAAGAAACAAGCTTTAAGAAAAAAAACACATGGAACATTTTGATATTAAAACAGCACATGTAGCCACATTTACAGCCAGAGTGGGAAGCCAAATATACTGTACATAGTACTAGGTTATTACCCCTCGTTTTAAATTAAAAGTTTTATGCAAAGAATTGAAGACATATAATCTTCAAGGCTTCGGTCTTGGGTTGTGTACAACTAAACTGAAATGAACTGACACCCAAGCAGTTTACCAGAGCAACATGTTGTTTATCAAGAAACCATAGACATGTGAACCAATGGCATCTTTATATCAGTTGATCATGACATTCTCTCCACTTCTGACAAGTATAAACATCATTTATATGCTGTGGGCTCCTGGGTAGGAATTTGCTTACACCTAAAAAAAAGTCCTGGAAGCTAACATAAAAATATACAGATTAGAGTCTATTGTCTCTTTAGCATTGCATGTATTATAACAGGGGTGGACAACTCCTGCTTGTTTTCCAAATGTCTCTGTCCTCCCCACTGTGTCGTCCAGCTTCTGACTGACAGAACACACCTGATCCAGGTCGTCAACAGTGGGTAGATCAGAGACAGTCAGAAAACAAGCAGGGCAGCGGTCCTTGAAGGCTGGAGTTTCCCACCCCTGAACTCTAGACTAATGCTTCATTTATCCCTTGCAGTTAATAAGTTGTGAAAAGCATTTTGATATGAAGATGATTAATAGAAGCACAAAGTTGGACAGAGGTGAATGGGATGGTTATAGTGGTGCAAAAGAAGTCAGTAAACCACATCATATGAACTAATTAAAAAATATGTCTGTATCTCATAGCAAGGTAGTATTTATGCAAAAGATGATGAGAGTGTGTAGATTTATTAATAACTAAATCAATCTTGTCCTGCCATTAGTTCACATGTCTGTGGCTTCTTGATCTGAAAGACATTCATTGTTTAAAGCCACAGTATTGACATAAAACATAGATCATTGTACATTTATGCAGAAATGTACCATGGCAAAGTTGTGAAACCGCATCATTGTGTTTCCGAGCTCTGAACTCCTTCAAAGGCTATTCATTCCCACTGGCTTTGTTTAAACTCAGTCCTGCCTGCTCTTCACAGAATTGCCTCCACTTGGCCTGTAAATCTGCTGTGAACATGGACTCTCATTGCTAACCCTCCGCTGAGTGCCACGCTGACATTTTAATCTGCCAGTGTGCGGCAGATTGACTGAGCCTCCCTCAACCGTCCGGCACTGACACACTGTCTGCACACAAACCCACCGCAGGAGTTTTCTTCTCTTCTCATTGTTTCCCCCGAAACATCATCGATTGACTTTATCTCTTCGTTGCACATGCTCCTCTCTGCGCAGGCCAAATGTTTGTGCGGATCAAATGTTTTCGATCCACAGCGCAGGCCGTCATGGAGCTTCTGTCGCAGGGACTTTTGGGAATCACTTTACTTTTCAACAATTGGATTGGGAGCCCATGGATTTCAGATGGCTGAATGAGCATGTGTGTGTGTTTGCTAATCGAATGAATGAGCTGATCTGTTATAGAAATGAGGTTAAGGCAGACATGAGGCCTTCTGCTCGCTCCTGCAGAACAGGAAGCCACGGTTGGACAACAACACGATGAGAGGGTCTGAAAGTGTCCAACAGTGGCCAACAACCGTACAAGTATAACCCGGCTTCACACTGATAATGACATGTTTTCCATTTTATTTAAGTTATTTTGTCCATTTTTACTGATTTCTGTTCATTTCCTCATTATTTACTTAACTCTTTGTTCAGTTTGGTTAACTTTGAATGAGTTTTTTTCATGTCACTGATTATTTCCTTATTTTTTGACCAAATTTGGTTCATTTTCTCAATGATTCCGGTGGCGGGATTTTGTTGATTATTTTACCAACTTTGTTAACCATTTTTTACTTTTATTTATTTAGTGCTTATTTTTGTGAAACTTCGATTTGGTCCTTTATTTGTGCATTTTGTTGCTTATTTCATTATTTTTTGACTTTACTGAATTATTTTGTTCATTTTTGATGATTTTGTTTGATTTTTTCATTCGTTTTGTTCAGTTTGTTTTGTGTGTTCTTTATAACATCATTCTTATACAGCCTGTTCTCAGTGAGACACTTAAAAACATATACTCATTCACTTTTAAAACATGCAAACATGTCACTGTATAATGAATCCGGTGTAATTTGGTATCATTTTTCCTCATTTTGGTGTTTGCTCTACTTGATTTCATTAATTTTCTTAATATTATATACTAATATCTTATATTAATTTCTGTTTTTAATTATGCAATAAAGGCACAAATTGCAGAAAATTAAGTGTTTGATTTTCTAGAAGGGTCTAGAGATGCCTGACTAAAACTGTACTTCTATTCCAGTGAGAGTCTTTGAGTGGTTTTATTATTTTCTTTAAATTCTTCCAGAAAAACCTGCCTTTTTCTCATCATGTCCCCTCATGCATTCATTCATTCTTTCCTCATCAAGTGTTTGCTTCCCTGTTTCATTACTGATTAGCTTCCATTTCAACCTCTTCCAATGAACCCATCATCCACCCCCCAGCAGACCCCACTGAGAGGGGCCTGACAGGAGACGCGCTGCCATCCCACCACCAGACCGGCACCCACTCACGACGAGCTGGCGTGGGCGTGTGACAAGTGAGGGAGGTTAATGATCAGTGAGGGGCTGAATGGAGCGAGCGGGCAGGAAGTCTGCAGCGACAGAGCAGGACAAGACGGAGATTAAATGACGCCCACACTGCCTTCTGACCGAACCGACGGCTGCAGCTACACCAGCAGGAAGAGACGGAGACAGAGAGGTCAGAAGGTCACATGTCCGACGAGTTTGTACTGTATATGGACGACTTTGTAACTCAGGTGAACTTTAAGGGCATTTGTTCACTGTTTTTGTCCTGATCTGTGTGCTTGGATATTGAAAACTGATCATGAGTTATTTTATTGACACCTGTTACTGACACATGTTCCTATTACCTTATTTCTGTTTGAATTGAGGCTGGAAATCATGATGCAAATGTTTTCCAAGGCACACTTACTTCTATTTGTACAGCAGAAGACCTGGAGGTTCTTACTGAGCAACATGAAATGATGAAGATTTGAATTTATTGGAATTCTCTTTCACTGTTGGGTTGGAATGCAAATGTAGGCTGCAAAAATGAATAAAACAATCAATGAAGTAAGTACAAAATGACTTAAAATGGGTAAAAATGAACAAAATGACTAAGAAAATGAGTAAAAATGAAAAAATATTTACATGTTTTTTTTCTTTATTAGTGATAAAGTTGACAAGTCATAGTGGAAAAAATACAAACAAACAAATAAGCCAAAGACAAGACAACAAAAATTGTGACAAACAATGAGGATAACAATAAAGATAACATCATATCACAATGACATAAAATCACAAATGCAAAGCGCAACTAAACAATGTGGATTGAGTAGGAGGAATAAGGAAAAGGGAAAGGATGAGTTAGAGTGAGAAAAGAGAGAGAAGAAAGATATTAGATCCTAGATATAATGATAATGACAACAATCAATCCAAACACAACGGACGACACGGTGGTGCAGTGGGTAGCACTCATGCTTCACAGCTAGAAGGTCCTGGGTTCAATGCTGGGCGGCAGGGTCTTTCTGTGTGGAGTTTGCATGTTCTCCCTGTGTCTGTGTGGGTTCTCTCCAGGTTCTCCGGCTTCCTCCCACAACCAAAAACATGCACTAGGTTAACTGATCACTCTAAATTCTCTGTCTGTACTGTATGTGCCTCTGGCCCAGGTCATCATTGTAAATGAGAAATGGTTCTCCACTGACTTACCTGGTTAAATAAAGGTTCAATTCAATTCAAAAAACAATCATAACAACAATAATAATGCTGTTAAAACAATGGCAATAATAATAATAACATCCACAATAAAACCAATAATGATAGTAATGATAATAATAGTAGCACCAATGACAGGAACAAAAGTGATAATTTTACAAAAGTAAACAACAGTATTGATATGTATGTAGACTGAACTGCAGAGGGGAGGGAAGAAACAGGGAAGAACTGAAGAAATAGGGAATTATTTTTAATAATTCCCTATTTCAAAGTAAATATGAACAAAATGATTTAAAAATGAGTAAAAATGAACAAAATGATTAAAATATGAGTAAACATAAACAAAATGATTAAAATATCAGTAACAATAAATAAAATGGTTAAAATATGAGTAAAAATGAGTTAAATGATTCAAATATGAGTAAAAATGAATAAAAATGATTAAGAATTTGAGTAAAAATGAACAAAATAATAAAGAAAATGGGAAAAAATAATAAAATGATTCAAAAATGACCAAAAAATGAACAAAAAGATTAAGAAAATGAGTAAAAATGGGCAAAATATGAAAATAAAAAATTGAGACAATGCACAAAAATGAAAAAAATTATTAACTCAACATCGTGAATAAACAAACAAGGAAATACACAAAAATTAACCAAATAACAAGAAAAATGTGGAAAAACGAACAAAATAGTCAAGAAAATGAATGAAAAAGATAAAATAAACAAAACTAGCCACAATTCACAGCAAAATGAGTAAAAATAGATCAAATAATGAAGACAAATAAAAAGCATACAAGTGAAAGAAACAAAAGAAATGACAAAATGAACTTACAGTATAATGAGTAAAGCAATCGCTTTTGAACTAATTTTGTTCATTTTGATGGACTCAAAATGAACAAAATCTTCTAATAATCAACAAAATGAACAAATACTCAAGAAAATGAAAATTAACCAACCATCGAGTCCATTAGTCAAGAAAAGCAAGATTTTTAGACATAAAAAAATTTATGAATCGTCTAAAGTAAAAACTTTACTTTGCCCCCGGCCCCCCCCCCCCAAAAAACTTTTCTTGGGGGGGGGTGCAAAAGCACATTTTGCAGATATTGAGGGGGACAAATTCCCTCACCCCCCATGTCCCCTAAAATCTACACTTGTAATCTGATGTCAGGCATTAGACTGAAAGATGAGGCATTACAGGATGATTTAGACTGGATTGTTTTCTTCATTTTCTCTCATTTCATTTAGTGTGTGGACATTTTTCATTTTTACCAATTTTGTGGTTTATTTTTTCCCATTTTTTATTTTGTTCTCTTTGATCATTTTGGTTCATTTTCTAGATCATGGTTTAATTTGCATGATAATTTTTAGTTTATTACATGTGCTGATATTCATTGCAGTGATGCAAGCGCGTGCATATTTCAATCAAAATATACTCACATTATGTTTATGAGTTTCTAAAACATTAAACTGGCTTGATTTGAGTTTAATAGGAGGGTCTCTGCTTGGTGACATTTTGGAAATGTGGGGTCATGAGGTTTTAAACTTTGGTAGACTGCCCCGGCTCCATCTCGTGATTTGCTTTGGCTAAATCAATAACACAAAAATGAAATATATATGTATATGTATATGAGGATAGTAGCGCCACATACCGTATTTTCCGGACTAAAAGGCGCATCTAAAAGCCGTCAATTTTGTCCAAATATGACACTGCGCCTTATAATC
>JAQQAE010017129.1:0-11569 GCA_029823295.1 Pseudamia nigra
TCGGTGGTTCTGTTGGTTTACTCTCTGTATAGTCATGAGGTCTCGGCCTCGAATTGTGAAGCGCCTAGAGATAATCGTCAATTGTGATTGGTGCTACACAAATAAAGATTGAATTGAGTTTAGTAACATAAAACCTACTTTTTCTTATGAGTTTGCAATTGTAGCAAATGAGTATGTGATATAAAGTGCTGTAGGTTATGTGGAATGTGTTAACATGATTTTGTGACATGTGTATTTTGATTCACAAGCTCTGGCTTTGTAACAGTTTTCCCGCCGATCGTTGTTTGCACCAATTAGTGACACAAAAGTTTCAGAAAGTTTCCTGTTAGTGACAATGTGTAGAGTTAATGTGTCAGCAGGTCAGTAGTAAATACAACCATGTTCAGCTTTTGTCTCCACAGCACCATCTTGTGAAATGTGTTATCGTACTTGAGTGAGTGCATGGGATATGTAGCTCTGGAGAAATATAGCTTAAGCTCTTATGCATGTCAGGAAAATGTTAAATGTACAGTAATGATATGGGTGCATGCATTTATTGAAGTGTGAATGTTGTGAAAGTGTTCTGAATTTAGTATTTTGGGATAGAAGTTAAATTTATTTCATCCTGTACATCTGGATTGCAATTTTTTTTTACATTAGTGTAAGTTTATGTGTATTTATTTATATTAAAGAAGAATATTTTGTCAGTTTGTGTTGTCAGTTCATTTACAACTTTTGTTATTCTATTTTGGGAAATATGGTTGAGAGTATGAATTAACTGTCAGATGCACTTTAACTGGAATGTCTCAGACAAACTAGTGAGTTTACTAAGTCACACGAGTTCAAATATGTCAGATGTGAATCGTTACAGACTGCATAATAAAACGAGCGCCAGCAGAGCATAACTAACGTTGGTTTTCTCTTTGGTCCACAGCTTGTTACATTGCCACAGGTTACACCGTGTTCTCCAGCCTCTGTAACCCTTGCTATCGGTCCAGATTTCCCCTGGGTCTGGTGCTGGTAACAATGGCAACCAACAATTTGTACATAACTGCTGTAAGATGATCTTGAGGGTACCCTGGGGCTGGTGACATGGCTAGCTAGCAGGATGCACCATCTACCAGAGCGATTGCAACCGTGACTTTGGTAAAAGCAAAGGAAATGGAACCATGACTTGTGTTGACAAAGACAAGCTTTTGACTTTTCCCTGAGACTTTGCCATCATCTGCTGAGGCTCCAGATGAGCCTAGCCTTTAACCACCGCTACAGGAAAAAAATGACCATCTCACTCACAGAACAATATCATACTAGGCCTGGCTGGAAAAAAAAAACTCTTGCAACCAAGAAATTGCAATTTGTGAAACACGACTTGCTTTTCAAAAGGATTTGTAGGGGATAGGTAGACTTTGTTTATTGTGCTTTCTGGCATGTTTAAGATGATAATTCACCATTGCACCATGGTAGATGAGTCAGAAAAGAATGAAAACTTTAAACATGGACAGACTGTAGGAGGAGATGCGTGTGGACAGCGATGACAGACTATTAACAAGCTGTGGATTTAAACAAAGGAGAACAGTGTTTGAGTATTTGTTTGGTTTCTTTTTCTTCTCATCTGTTGTGTGCCTTCTGTTGGTGAAGATGAGATACAGAGATGAAGTACAAATACTTCATTGCTGCACCTGGAGTATTACGATATCTGTACTTTACATAAAGATTTACTTTTACAGTTTTCTACTTGTGCCTACTGTATTCTACACTTTCCTACTCCATTTATTTTTGTTCTCAGACTCACGATTGAGTTCGACCAACATAGAAAAAAAAAACATTTAAAGGTGTGTGTCTATTGGTATTTATGACAAAAGTAAGCAAGATGGAAAAAAATGAATAAAAAGACATAGATGACAAAACAAATGTCAAACAAAAAAGCTGGACAACAAAAGACATAAGAAAAACAGTGTATAAGACAAAAAATATATTAACATGAAACAGGTTGGAGTTTGGACACAGAGCGTCATCATGTTGACAATGAAAACTGATTGTTTTTCCTCCTCAGTTACTGTTTATTATATTCCTTACATTCTTTTTATTTTGAATATTTTAAGTTTTCATATTTTGCACGTTCTTTAAGCTATCCTGAGACGAGGGTGTCTGGTGGTAATGGCACAGCTTCACAGCTGATGACATGTCCTAAAATCTCAAAATAGTTGTTGTAAACTTTAGGAGATAAAACCCAGGCTCAAGTTTTCCACACTCCGTTAAGCTCACATTAGCCCCTTTTCTACTACCGTAACTTTTGCCATTTACCCGGAATTTTGAAAAATCTCAGTGCATTTCCACTGCAGTTACACGGGGAAGAACGTTCCCTCAACCCCAAACTTTCCCTGGAAAACATACCTGGGAGGTAGGAATTCTTCAGGGGCGGGGCTGTAGAATGCTGATTGGTGGAACACAGTATTTTGCATTTCTAAGAACTAACCTTCTTTTGTTGAGCATTTGGCGAATGGACCAAAAAAATGTAGAGAAGCTATTAGAAGTGAATAGACGATGAGGTCCAGGCTCTTTTCAGCATCCTTGCTGAAGAACAAATTCAGTGCGACTTCGACTCAACGACTCGAAACAACCGAGGCTGACAGACCTTAAAGCCGGGCACATGCCAAAATAAATCCATGAAAAGCTGAATAAACAGCAAGATTAGAAGTCTGGGTTGGAGCAGCATGACTGTCTCGTCCGACGAATCGCAGATGGTCAAGCGTAGGAAATGAAGACAAGGAGCTGAGAAACCCCAACCATTCATGACGTTCACAAACCCTTTTTTGTGTTTTTTTATTTCATGGGGTGTTGTTTTTGCCGCTTTTGTTTTTTATTTAATTCAATTAATAAATTCTGACCTCATATTGTGCATTAATTTGCAGGCGGTGATTTGCAAGTACAGTATAAGCATGTTTTTAAACATGTAGTATACAAGTAGGATTAAAAACCTCTTAAGCCCTGAGCCCATTTCTCTGAAAATGACATACCCACAATAAATCAGGTTTTTCTCAGCTTCTACAAAACCTACAGGTCTAATCTTAGTGTCAGATGGAAGTAGAGTCCTTAGTGATTAGGGTTGATGTGCAAAATCTGAAAATAAATGATACTCAGTGACAGTAAATGAGGTTTTAAATACATAAATCTGTATTCTGCCTGAAAAAATCCATACATTTACATCAACTAGGAAGCCATTTGTCAGTGGGGAAGGCTACAAAGCCAGATATTATTGAATCAATGCATGTACAACAACTGCAGCAAGTTTGGTGAGAATCAAGTAAAGCAAGACAAAGATGCATATGTTTTTGTAAAAAAGTACAGGGGAAATGCAGGGTGCCAAATTCAGCACACGTTGGCACGGTTTGGCATAGTTCAGCACAAATGAATAAATCAATAGGTCAATAAGTCTTATAATAAGTTAACAAAAGAGCTTAGTAAATATGCTTTAGGTGGACATGTGTTCGATCCTTTGTTTGGCCCATTTGTTTGTCCACGACACGTCATCAACACAATCGGAAAATGAGCCACTTGGCTCTATATTATCAGCATTTTGCTCAAAAATAGCTCTAAAGCCTCGTCTCGAGTAAGTTTGTAACTTTTTCTTGGATAAGACATTATTTTTTGATTTATAATGTCCCAGGGGCATGTGTCCCATGTGTAACGTCCCATTACTAAGCAACACGTTCAAAACCATCTGACCTTTTTATACATGTATTTTTTTTTCTATACAGGTTTGACCAATCAGGATTCTTAATATATTTCTGGAAAGCTCAGAACCTATAGAAAATGACAGTGTTGGACACATCGACGGTGTGTTCGATTTTATCCAATCAGATTTGGAAAAATATGGAACCACAAGCTATGACGCTTGCTTTTGTCTGTGTGTACAGTTTCTGTATGGACGCCATTATGGTCTGAACGCTGTGGAATGTTGAGTAATTTTATAGTTGGTGGAACAATATCAAATTGATTGAACAAAATATGGAGTTTTATTCACATTGGAGCAACTTTTGATGAGAGACATCAAAGGTAAGATGAACTTTGTTATCGCTGGGTTTTATTGCTGTGATTTTTCTGTATTGTTTGTTTGCTGTGCGGTTTTGAAAGTTATACACATAAGTTACACCTCTGGATTCAGCTCAACGTGAGCTTTCATTGAGTGTGTTACAATATTGATTTACCTTTGCTTTTTCTCATACTGTGCTTCATAAACCAAAGACTCGACGGAGTTGTTATCTTTTGACTCTCTACATAATGGCTTGTTGTATCGGCTGTGGTTTGTTGATCTGAAATTGGTTTAATTGCATTTTTAGCTGAGATTCTGACAATTACGGAGATGTATAGGATGTGTGGTTTTATTCACTGATTAGAAGGCAGGAGCTGTGATTATCGATAAAATTAGACTTTGTCCCCGGATACGGGGACAACCGTGAGGAAGGGGCAAATCTGGATGAGTGCAGGGTTGAGGTCAACATCTATAAAAAAATGGTCCCTCTTTCCAAACCCATAAAGTAACATCACTTCCACATGGCTACTGTTTCTGTGTACTCTAGTCACCACTGTAAACAAATTTATTTATTTATTTATACTATTTCTTGGTCCTAGACTTTCATCAGGAAAACATGCAAATGCCGCACAGTAATTGAAATAGCGATTTTTTTGTGGTGATGCCTTTAAAGATTTTTCTGTGAGGCATGAAGCATCCCCCATACGTCATCAGCCTGATTTGAATGCATTTTCTGGAACTTTAGGATGCAGTGGAAACACAAACCACAGATTACAAGGAATTCTTTTACGTAGGTAAATAAATTCCTGGAAGTAAGAGTTACTGGAAATGTTGGTGGAACAGAGGCTGTCGTCATAAACGCAGAAGCGGAGGTACACAACTGAAGACGTGGTGCATGGGAGGAAAGAAAATGGTCTGAAACAAAACAAACCAACCCAGATGATGCAAATGCACTCAAGTGAAGAAATAAGCACTGAAGCACCTAGTCCTGTTAAGTAATTAAATCATATATTAAAATGAACAACATAAGCAGAAAATCTTGCAAAAATTAAGAAAATAATAAGTTAAATGAAGAGACATAAACAATACAACCAACAAAACTGAACAAAAATTTTACAAGATGAGCAAAAAATGAGCAAGATAACTAACAGGAACAAAAATGAACTAAATAAGTATAATAAGCAAATGAGTTTTTATTTTTTCTCTTCGTGTTTGAAAGTAAAAAGTGTTATTGACTTTGCCCGGTTCTGGATCTGTCAGTTTACTGCAGATCATTAATGTGCACTTTTTACTTGGTGCCTGTAGATAATTAACCTGCTAGAAAACTACAATAAATTACAAACTAGGAGTAGTTTTTAGTAGTAGTTCTTTGTTGTTGTATTATTTATAACACATGCTTTTGCTCTTACTCTGCATCAGTCAATATGATTATAATCTCACAGTAGTTTTACATCAGTAGCGTTTCTGTTTCGTCGACCCACACCTGCTTTCAGTCCTGATACGTTTGTCTGTTTCTCCTCCCTCAGACACACCCTCAGTTCGTGCTGAAACTGATTTTTAGTCATTGAAATTTTTGCATTTGAGAGCTGCTTTGGATGAAACGATGCATTTCCAAAGTTAAAGGGCCAGTATAAATGTATGAGGCATTATGCCATTCCCCTGAAATCCCCAGAAAACAAGTGGATTTAGTTTCTGAATAAATGTCAAAAGCATGTACTTTGTTGTGACATTTTGAGCGCTCTCTGTTTCACTCACATTTGTTTTGTTTCGTGAACCTCTTTTCACAATGACATGCAATTTTTGTTTCACCCTCTCAAGGGACATCTTTTATGTTCTTGTACAAAATTGCAGCCAAAAGACAGACCTCAGATACGCATAAATACGCAGCCCCCGAAACTCAACCAAAAACAAATCCCACTTTCCTTGTTGTTGTTGCATTTTAAATTTGAACACAAAAACCGAGCAGGCCTCTTAGCATGACAGGTCGTAGTGCTCTGCATCCGCTCTCCGCCTTAAAACAACAGTACTGAACAAACACTGCCCATCTCTTAAGTGTCTCCTGCGCTGCCAACCGGGACACCTTCAATAAAGTTAATAAACAGTAATTGTTTATTGTCACACTGTTTACCCAGGAATCACACCAAGCTAGTTGTAAAGGCTGCTCTGAATTTAAATACTTTAGGAGCTACAGAGCCTCAGTGGAGCAGCACACATACTCTGTAGAGCTAACTCATACCACAAGTTTGACTTTTTCAGTGTTTTTTTTCTTTACTTTTAGTATTTACAACATTGTACATTAATACTGAAGATATATGTATGAAAGAAAAAAGTGTTAACCATTTTTTTGCAGTCTAAAGTAGTCACATTTATCTTTGATGATGACTTTCCATTCCCTTATCAGATGCACGGGGAAGTAACCCAGGATGGTTTTCAGGCCATCATTACTTTACAAAATGAAGGTCAGTTCAGTCAGGACGCGCTCATGTCGACTTAATATATATTTTATGTTGGTGGCGACTCTGCTCAAGAGATGCTCTGGGACGATCTGTGGAAGCTTGATGCAGATGGCCCCTGAGATCTCATAATCCCCCTAACAGAGCCTGGTGTCATGATTTTATATGATGAAACTACAGTACAGAAAAAGTATGCCCTGGAGTTTTATATATCGTCATTTATCACCCTAATTCAGGAGAAGGTTGGGAAGTTGGAGATAATTTTTTGGATCTGCGGGCTAGCTATGTTCACGTACAGCAGCAGCGTGGCAAGATGAATGGGGACAGCTTTAGTTTTAGTCAAAGCTACAAATGATTATGGGTGTGTAAAGCAGGGATGACGGTGAGTGGACAGAAAATTAGGCATGGACTTCTGCACCTGCCTGAACTAGACAGGATTCATTTAATCCAAAATAATCTCAAATGTGCAGTCACCAACAACCATGAGGTCTGAGGTGCTGCCTCTATGGGTTGAATTCTAAGAAATGTATCCTCTGTAGCAGAGGTAGCTCTTGGTCTTCCTTTTCTTAGATGTTCCACATGAAACCCTGTTTCATCGTAGCATTTGCTGGTTTTGGGCACTGCACCTGGGGACACATTCAAAGTCCTTGAGATTCCCAGATCATCTTTCATTTCTTAATTATGTAATGAATGATTTTTCTCTGACCTTAAAGGTACAATCAACAATATTGACAAACTAGCTAGTAAGGAATTGTGTGTGGCAATATAAATGATTAAACCAAGGTCTGACACTGGTCATTCAGGGACCGGACAGCCCTAATCAGTGCACCTGGCACCTCATATTCCTGAAGCGCTCCCCACAGAACTCCCCAAGGAACACAGTCAAATGCATTCTCCAAGTCCACAAACTCCCATGCACCCTCCAGGACCCTGCCAAGAGTGTAGACCTGGTCCACCATTCCACAGCAGTGCTCCTCCTGAATCCAAGATTCGACTATCTGATGTATCCTCCTTTCCAGTACTCCAGAATAGACCTTATCAGGGAGGTTGAGCAGTGTGATCCCCCTGTAGTTGGAACACACCCTCCGATCCCCCTTCTTAAGGAGGGGAACCACCACCCTGGGCTGCCAATCCAGAGGCACTGCCCCTGATGACCATGTGATGTTGCAGAGATGTGTCAGCCAAAACAGTCCCACAACATCCAAAGCTTTAAGAAACTCAGGGTGGATCTCATCCACCACCGGGGCCTTGACGCCAAGGACTTTTGACCACCTCGGTGACCTCAGCCCCAGAGGTAGTCTACTCCAGATTCTCCAGGCTCTGCTTCCTCAAAATAAAGCATGTTGGCGGGATTGAGGATTTCCTCAAAGTATTCCCCTCACTGACCCACAAAATCCCTAGTTGAGGGCAGCAGTGCCCCGTCTCCACCATACACAGTGTTAACACTGCACTGCTTCCCCCTCCTGAGATGCCAGATGGTGGACCAGAATCTCCTCAAGGCCATCTGGAAGTTGTTCTCCATGGCCTCACCGAACTCCTCCCATGCATGAGTTTTTGCCTTGGTGACCACCAAAGCCACATTCTTCTTGGCCTATTGGTATCCACCAGCTGCCTCCAGAGTCTCACAGGCCAAAAAACACCAGATAGGACTCCTTTGTCAGCTTGACAGTATACCTCATCGCTAGTGTCCACCAACAGGTATAAGGGTTGATGTCACGACAGGCACCGACTTCCTTGCGGCCACATCTCTGATCAGATGCCTCAGCAATGAAGGCACGGAACAAGGCCCCCTTGGACTCAATGTCTCCTGCCCAGCATCCTCCGCCATCGTTGGAGCCAACGCACCACCAGGTGGTGATTGGTTGACAGCTCCTCCCCTCTCTTCACCTGGGTGTCCAAGACATGTGGCCACAAGCCCGATGATATGACGACAAAGCCAATCATTGAACTGCGGCCTAGGGTGTCCTGGTGCGAAGTGCACATATGGACACCCTTATGCTTGAACATGTTGTTCGTTATGGACAGTCCATGACAAGAACAGAAGTCCAATAACAGAACAACACTTGGGTTCAGGTCAGGAGGGCCGTTCCTCTCAATCACACCCCTCCAGGTCTCACTATCATAGCCCATGTGAGTGTTGAAGTCCCCCAGTAGAAGATGGAGTTCCAATCAGGAGCACTCTCTAGCACCCCCTCTAAGGACCCCAAAAAGGTGGGTACTGTGAGTTGCTGTTTGGTACATAAGCACAAACAACAGTCAGGAACCATCCCCCTACCTGAAGGTGGAGGGAGGCCACCCTCTCATCCACTGGGGTGAACCCCAACATACAGATGCTGATCCAGGGAGCAGTAAGCAATAAGTATGCCCATACCCGCTTGTTGCCTCTCTCTGTGGGCAACTCCAGAGTGGAAGATAGTCAAACCCCTCTTGAGGATACTGGTTCCAGAGCCCACACTGTGTGAGCCCAACTATACCTCTCTACCTTGCACACCAGCTCAGGCGCCTTCCCTGCCAGAGAAGGAACCTGAGCAAACAGGTCCTACAGTAGGTGAGAATCCAGAAAAAGTGCAGCTCAAGAATACTCTCATGAGGATTGCAAAAAATGAATGCAGTGTACCCTCGCCCGGATGTAGGTTACCAGCCCTCCCCCCCCCCAAATCCCCCTCGGAGGCAGGCCTGGGGGAGGGGCTCATTGGCAAGCATCTGGTGGCCGGGCCTATGTCGATGGTGTTCGGCCTGGCACAGCCCGAAAATGTGACGTGGGTCCCCCCCTCTCACGGGTTCACCACCCGTGGCAGGGGCGTTGGACTCGGGTGCATTGTTTTGTGGGTGGCAGATGAAGGCGGGGGGTCCTGGCAGACCGATCCCTGGTTGCAGAAGCTAATGGCTACAATAACATTATAAAAGCAATGTGTCATTTTGTCACATTAATGTATTTGTTTTTAATGGAAATGCGGATATTGAGGCATTTGAGTGCTTCAGTCACTGTGTTTTCTGGTTCTTATAAACCCTCACTGGGTCAACATAAAGGTGCTGAACACCTACCATGATGAATTGAACAAAGCACTTGATAAAACACACCACAGTACAGAGTAATGTGGTAGAATTATCGTGTAAACGTTTATCCAGTGTCTATAAGTTGCAGGAGAGGGTGGGCTTCATGGTGTGTACAAACCTAGCAGTTCTATATTTGACTGACAGTAGACCAATGAGCTGCAAAGTTAGATTGAGCAGTTATGTTTAACTGTGCTCAAAGTTATTCAGAATTGCAATAAAACCCTTGAGTCAGGGAGACAGTACAGGGAATTTATCACATTCATTAACTAAGCAGCAATGTCTTCAACCACTTTCCTTCAGTCAACGTACTGCTGCCTGTTTTACTGATGCCCAGTGCTGCAGACTGCTAAATCAATTAAAACAGATGTAAATTGTAGGCAGTAAATAGTTTGAAGTGTGTGAAGTCTCACTCTCTTTTACCAGTATTTTATAACACCACTGCATGATGGGCAAATTTAAAAGCTCACATTTAAACTGTATTTTCACTTTCACTCTGTTTAATGGATTTCGATACCCTGTGAAACCAGCGGAATCAAAGCTACATGTCTCACTACTCACTCTCAGGGTCACAGATAGTTGAAGTTTATAAAGCCAGCAGCGCAGAGAATCACAACTGATCACCACTCAACTCTGAGCCTGGTCGTCTGGTGCACACGATTGAACATACCTTGCACACAGCTGCCGATTGCCACCACAATTCACACCTGTTAACTGGCACCATGTATCAACAGTAAACATCAATTGTCTACATGCCCAACCATTATAAAAGTTGAAGTCAAGTTGTGACTGCCGCACATCACTGAGGCTGAGTCCTGGCCATTGAACATGTTGAATCGGCAAGATTTCTGTCAGGACTTCGTCAAGACTGAAAAATCTGGGTCGGGAACTACTTGGGTTGGGATGAGGCGAGTTGTGTTTCGCTATGTGCGGCCAGCTTAAGGCAGTACAATATATTTGGCACAATGTCACAACATTATTTTCTAAGTACTGAAATGACGATTTTAGGTTATTCTTGAATATTTCAAGGTAGAAATACAAAACATAGAGCCATTACAGACTCACATTTGTACTGTGTCTTCAATGGTCCCACAATAACAACATTCAAAACAGTTGATACAGATAATTACTACAATAAATGTAATGTGAGTATTTCATAAATTGCTGAAAAAGACAGTAGTTGCAATGTCCCGCATCCACCTACGTGGCAAGTCAATGCAATACCTTCAACATGGTGTAATTGAACCTCCCCACGGTTATTGACCACAATCGAATCTCAGACCTACCCACTTTTGGGATAGCCGACGATGCTGCTTCTGGAATAGAGTGTGCAAAGTCCTTGTAACAACAAAATTTGCAAGTGCTTGAAAGATCTGGAACCAATTTATTCAAAACATGCTATGATAATTGAACATTTAAAGGTCCGCATCCTGTTAATTTTGAGATAAGTGGTGCTACTCATTGTTTAAAAGGTGATATTACTGCTTGTAAAAAAAAGGTGATGTCTTCAAAGTGGCTGAATGGTTTTATTTGAAACCTGCCATATCTATTGGCCCCTTCACCATCTCCATCTAGTTAACTATTGAGATATTTGATCTTACTAATTTTAAATTGGGGGTATGCCACAAAAAATGCAATAAATCTGAAGTGTTTGAATCAATTTTCTTGAAGCTAGTTATGGTTTCAGCACCACTATAATACCTCTATCATGTTAAATTTTGGGAAAGTTGTCCCTACCAGTTATAAAGAAAATAGTGCTATGAAAAAGTGTTTGACCCCTTCCGGATTTCTTACTTTTTTTGGAATATTTGCATAGTGACCAAAGATGAAAGCGCCCACCTTGCAGTATAAGGGACGCTGTAAAAACATAAATCTTCAATAATCCTACCAAGAAGGCTTAATTCATAAATATAATTTGACTGAGGAACAAACAAACCTTTCGCTGACCCTGGAAAAAACACATCAGAAAAGTCAATTACACTCAACAAAAATATAAACGCAACACTTTTGTTTTTGATCCCGTTTTTCATGAGATGGACTCAAAGATCTA
>JAQQAE010017130.1:0-11568 GCA_029823295.1 Pseudamia nigra
TACACTAACAACATGTCATGTGACTTTGTTTGACACTGTGTGGTGAAGTTTTACCACATCAGTAAACTAGCAGCTAGCATTAGCTTCCCATGAGCCCCCTGGCATGAACGCTGCATAAGCCCCGCTGCCGTTGGTCCAAATATGGTCACATCCTGTTCTTGGCTCCAATATGTCGTCCAGGAAGTGACGACCTGATTGACCTCAAAACGACCCTTCAGCTACTAATGGATGACGTCATGGTCACTTTGTCCAGTTATATAAACAGACTGTGGCTGGAACACAGGACCTTCTGGCTGTGTGCTAGTGGGAGCACAAATCAGGGTGCACCCCCGAGTGCTGCCCACTGCACCACCGTGTCGACCAGTTCAACAGCCATTCACTAAAAATAATATTTCCATGATGGTGGTTTTCTTCTGGATCGAGCTCTGTAAAAGTTGATGACATGTCAAATCGTTGGGCACGTGACTGAATCAGCAGACTTTCCACTACAATTTGGCATCACTTTCATGCCTGTAGCTTTATTTACTACCTTACAGTAGATATTTTTCCTCAGCCACTGTAAATATAATCATTCTGTATCACTATATCCGAAATATTGCCCATATCTGGATGAAACTGTGGTTTAATAGAATGTATTATGGTGTTTTAGCTATGTTTTTGGCTAAATTTTCTGGGTGTTATTTGTTATGTTACATGAACAAATGTTGAATTTAGTCCTATCTCACAATGGTGAAGAATCTGTTAAGAATCTCCTGGATCCAGATGACGACCCACATCACTGCCAGAATCTAATCAGTTGGCCCTCGCGCCACTTCTGACCTGGCCCGAAAATGTCATCCAAACCTGTTCATAACTTTCAGAGTTATGTTGTGGAAAAACAGAGGCAAACAGAACCTTCTGGGCGGAGGTAAAGAATGCGGTCCTGCGGTGGGAGTCGGCGTCGCGGCTGAAGGATGGGCGTGACCTGCCTCTGCGGCGTTGGATGAACAGCTCAATTCTACATGTGCTGTTGTTTTTGAAGGTCAGCGGGGTCAAGGCTGTCCAGGATGTTGTTGCAATGATCCAGTCAGGTCTGTAGGGCAACACTTAAAAAAACACACACCCATCTGTTGGCATGATCCATAATCGCATGAAAATAATCATTTAAAAAAAACCCCATTACCTAGTATGCAATATGTACGCAATACTGTGTGGAGAAAAACTTTAGAATTAAAGTGTGTGACAGATTTCTCTGCCTTTCTTCAGTGCTAGGTTTTTATTATCTGTCTGTGTGTGTGATGACACACAAAGTTCTCCACTGATTTTCACTAGGACGCTGCGCAATTTAGTGAAAAAAATTATACTGCAGTTATTGTGGCCAAAATTGTGATTTTCCATTTGAATTTAAGTCATCTTGTTTAGGCATCAGAGGAAGTGTACCGTTTAATTTTGCCCCAAACCTACAAACTTTTACAAAAAAATTCACACAGTATCGGCCTTTATTAGGAGTAATGTTGGGGCCCCTGGGGTCGTCTCGGGGGGACATGTCTAGGGGTCGTCTAGGGGGGACATGTCTAGGGGTCGTCTCGGGGGGACGTGTCTAGGGGTCGTCTGGGGGGACATGTCTAGGGGTCGTCTTGGGGGACATGTCTTCTAACCTTCATGTCCTTCATGTCTGCAGTGATTCACTGTGGTTCTCGGGTCATTTTTGCCGCGACCCCAGTCCTTCTCGTTCTCTCGCTCATCTTGCTCGTCCTCTGACCTGCAGCCACCTCCTCCATCCCTCCTTGGTTTGGTTATGGGTGTTTTTAGCCTTATATTTGCTTCCACTTGTCAACACGCACACACATTCTCCACACATGCACACTCTTCATGACTGACTTCACTGATGTTACATTTACGTTCTGTACGTGCTTTAGAGATGATCTGAATTAGGACTATGTTTGTCTGATTTGGGTTTGATTTGCTTTACTTAATTTCAATAAAGTGTGTGTCCCTTTTGTTTTGGCCCTTGAGCCAGGTCATACCACCGCCACCATAAATCCGAGGCTTGGACATCCAGTACCATTTCTTCGTTCTTGGAGATATTCATCAAGAAGAAGTTGTTGTGACTCCCCTCACAGAAGGAATTAGTTAGATCCCTCCTCTCCACTTCCTGTCTGTTCCTGACACAGTGTTACCCCGGGTTACGAGCACATCGGCAGAAAAACGTTTTCCTGTTACGAGGAAGACATCGGGCAAATTTTTGTACTCAGGATGCGAGTAAAATAGTTCCCGAGAGCGAGAGGAGAGCGAGTTACTCACCGACCGACCTGAAACATAGAAGTCAAAGTCGCGCTCTATTGTGCTTCATATTGTGCCTTTTTTCACCTGAAAAAGTGATTTTGTTTTGTGTTTTTCCATCATGGAGCCTAAGTAGGACGCTAGTGGTGAGAATAAAACCCGTCATATGATGTGGATGCAGGTGAAACATGAGATCAGTGGAGAGGATGATGATGATGAGGAGGTGATGACGACAGCAGAGATGAAGGAGATGTTGTGTCACTATGAACTGTTCCGGGGCTTTATAGAAAAAAACACCCTGAGAAAGTGCACATTGGTCGTGTTTTTGACCAAGCGAATGACATTTGTAACATTCTAAGGAGGAGGCAGAGGCAAAACCTCTTTGGATTCACTATTTTAGCAAAAGATCATTGTCGACTGAAAGTGATGATGAAAGTGTGATGAAACAGGCCAAAACCAGTGAATAAAAATCAGAAAAGGAAAAAATTATGAATTGTATGGGAGTTTTCTTGGGTCTTGGAACGGATTAATTGGTTTTACGTGTATTCTTATGGGAAAACTGGGCCCAAGTCATGAGTTTTCCACTTCAAGAGCTTGATCCCGGAACGGATTAAACTCGTAACCTGGGGTAACAACGTATAATTGCAATGTGATTAATTGTGCTGCTCTAAACCCGATGGAAAGAAAAACGCTAAACCAATGTAGAATCCACTCAGAACCAGCAAAAGGAAAAGCTGAAAATCCTGAACTGAATTAAACTGAACATTATGGGAGATCATCCGTCCCCACGACCCACTGCAGCTGCTCCTCTGCTCCTCGGCGAGGTGAAGACGATGGTCTGGGTTGACCACGATGACAACGAAGCAAAAAGTCAAAGATGGATCATCACATTACTTATTAGAGGATCCAACGTTTGAGACCTTGATGAACCATAAAGAAAATGTATTTGTTTAGTATTTTCAGATAGAATCACATGTATCTACGAGGGAAAAAAGCTTCTGGAAGCCAGACGATCGATTCCCCAGCATTACAACGTAAAGTTACTTCCACGTGGGCCCCGGTCATCGCCGCCTGGTGAAAGTGCACTGACTGGTCACCGTGTGCAGCTTCGCAGGGCACATGTCGGAACCAGAGCCTCTGTCGGAAAAAGTAGGTGAATTTGTCCCTTTTGATCGAGTACATGTGTTCTTGGACCAGTCCATCCTGTTTGCACCATGTCGATTCTGTAAATAATGGCTAGTTAAAGACGTGAACATCCTGCTGTCTCATTTTTTTTTTTTTATCTTGCTTGCCTTTTCACTACTTAGTCACAGCCGTCTCAAAGTTCTAAGAACTGAGAGGAAGGCGTGCGACATCACAGCAGCTACTTAAAATGCACATCAAGGGCATTTTAAATGCACACCACTGCATGTTTTAAAGGTACTTTCATTTCCTTGTCTTAAATCAGTGGAATGTGTTTTATCTGCATGTGGAGACGGTTTTAACAAGGTACCAGGGTTGATGTGAATCTTCGACCAAACAGAATATCCTCTGAATATTATCGCTCTGCAGCAGAAGGAAGGCTCCCTCGTGAGAAACAGCTGATGCTTGTGTCTCCCACAGATCTCCTGCACTGCAGTGGCTGTATTCGGAGCATATGGTTCACCAGGACCGATGACGACGATCACCTGCTGAAAGCTGTGCAACCTGCAAGACGCGTCACACACTGGTCGGATTCATGCAAATCGGAATCAAACAGGGCCTTTCAATGTGAAATCTAGATTCAAACCAGTCACCTTCTGACGTTGTAGTTTCATGCTGATCCATGCAAACCCATCCTGCTGAACAGAAGTAACCATTTCCATCCCGAGATAGTCATGGAGCCATTATGTATGAGTTGCTTTAGGACAAAAACATAAGTGGTGAACCAAAATTATGAGCATAACAGAATTTCTGCATGAGTGACTGCCAGACAAAGGACGTCTGCCTCAAAAGACGAGGCTGACCCCAGATGGCACTTAGGCTTTAACCCATTATTGAGGTTTAAGGAAAACAACTTTGCAATGACTTTCTGAACTCCAAATCCCAAATTGCTCTATGTATCGTTAAGTTAAACACCGCTCTGAGCTGGATATGCATTTGTAGTGACTGCGGTGAAGGAAATAGAAATGGAAATGTGCCGCCTGGCTTCCAGCAGCTTTAAGTCACTTTTAAAACACAACAGGGTAACAGGAAATGTCAAAATGTACTCGAACTGTTTTACATACTTCATCAAAATAATGTACATTTGACGACTTTAAGGACTTGCTGTCATGTTTTGATGTTTTAACTGGGTCCAAAAACCTCCACTGACAACAGCAACAATGAGCATCACTCGTGCTCGAGCCATTTTCTGATATTGTAAATAAAAACAGTGAAACTGACTCTGCAAACCAACCACCTTCAGGAGAACATTAAGACCACTCGACTCGCAGATTACATGTCCCTGCTGGTTAAGTTTCTGGTGAATAAAATGTTATTTTCATCAAGGAACATCAGTCAGATTATGCAGTGCTGCTGTGTCAACCCAAACCCAGCAGCCAAATGAGCAAAGAATGCATGAAAAATAACAAAATAAGCAACAAACTGGACCAAAAAGTGAACAAAATAAACAATAAAATGAGCAAAAGAAGAACAAAATAAACAAAGAAATAGAAAATGAACACAATAAGCACAAATGAACAAAACTGGCCACTCAATGAGAAAAAATGGAAAACATAAGCAACTAAATTAACAGAAATGAACAATTAACCAACAAAAATGAACAAAAACTGAACAATATAAATCACAGAACGAGCAAATAATCAACTAAATTGACAGAACTGAACAAGTAGCTTATACAACTGAACAGACACTGAACAAAATAAGAAACGAACTGTGCAGGAATATATAAGTAAATGACCAAAAGTGAACAAAACAATCGACTAAATTAAAAGAAATTAAGAATTAGCCAATAAAACGGAACAAAAACTGATCAATGTAAACAACAGAATGAGCAAAAATCATTAAGTAAATCAGCAAAAATGAACAAAATAAGCAACAATGAAATCTTGAGCACATCATTATATTTTTCCAGTGATGTTTGAACCAGCATTTAACCCTTGTGTGGTGGTCGGGTCAAACTGACCCTTTGTCATGTATTTGTAAAGAGAAGCTGTGTCATGTGGGGAAAAAAAGAAACAAAAATAACCAAGAAAATGAACAAATGTGAAGGAAAAATCAACAAATCTAAAGAAAAAATAAACAAATCTTAAGGGAAAGCGAACAAATGTGAAGCAAAAACTAATCAATATGAAGGAAAATTGAACAAATCTTAAGGAAAAACAAATCTGAAGGAAAAATGAACAAATGCGAAGGAAAATGAACAAATGTGAAGGAAAAATGAACAAATCTGAAGGAAAAATGAACAAATGCAAAGGAAAAATGAACAAATGGAAAAGAAAAATGAACAAATCTCAAGGAAAAATGAACAAATGTGAAGGAAAAATGAACAATTGCAAAAGAAAAATGAACAAATGCAAAGGAAAAATGAACAAATGGAAAAGAAAAATGAACAAATCTCAAGGAAAAATGAACAAATGTGAAGGAAAAATGAACAAATGGAAAAGAAAAATGAACAAATCTCAAGGAAAAATGAACAAATGCAAAGGAAAAATGAACAAATGGAAAAGAAAAATGAACAAATGTGAAGGAAAAATGAACAAATCTCAAGGAAAAATGAACAAACGCGAAGGAAAAATGAACAAATGCGAAAGAAAAATGAATAAATGCCAAGAAAAAAATGATTTTTTTTTTTTTAAATGAACAGTCTGCAAAGCCAACAAAATAGGCAACAGAATCAACCAAAAAATGAGCAAAAAGAAAAACATAATCAAGTAAACGAGTAAAAATCAACAATATGATGAAGAAACGAAGCAAAACAAGGTTAAAAAAATAAAAAAAATAAAAATAAACCACAAAAATGAACAAATCACCCAAAAAAAGCTGAAATGAATCTGTTCTGTGACATAGAGTTACTCACTATCTCAAGTACTTTTATTTATGAGTACTTCTACTTCCTTTTGCTCCAGTACTGATTCTACTCCCTGGCGTTTCCACTTCTCTTTATAAATATATGACAAAGGGTCAATTTGACCCAAACACCACACAAGGTTTAACATGACGCAGCTTTGCGTTTCCCTGCTTCTGGATTAATGACCTTTACATTGTTTTAACCTGTAGATTTTAAAAAACCATCTTTGTAAGTTCTTCTTCTACTTGAGTTATTACAACTGCAACATAACAGTACTTTTACTCGAGTACTCGACCAACCACTGGACATTGTTTTTGAATAAATGTTATTGAGTCGAATTTCTCCTCAGGATCTGATTAGAACACAATGTTTTTATATGCGTTCACCAGTCATAACAGCTGTTCTGTTATGTAACCGTCAATCGCAGGCGTGTTTTTCACTTGGCTTTGACTGAATCCAGTAAAAATGACACTTGACCAAACCACACATCAAGACATACGTCACATTTGTGTGAAAGTGTTTCGACCAGTTTGACCCGAAATCAAAACAACACTCAGCAGCCCATATACTCAATATTGTTGTAACTTATGGGATAACAACATGTATTTCCGTGCTGAAATGCAGTCATGTTTATTCACGCTGCCAGTCAAAGGTTTGGACACACTGTCTCCTTCAGTGTTTTCTTCTCTTTCTTTTTATTGTGATTTTTAGGAGCAGTAATAGTAGTAGTGTTGTGGCCGTTTGTCCAAAAATGAATCATCTGACTCAAATTAAATGTAACTCAACAATAATCAAATGGTCACTGCAGTTTGTACTGAAAAAAGAATCCATTGTCCAAACCATATTTCTCTGTTTTTCATGGTGTATTTTATCCAAACTCAAGCAAACAAAGAGCAAAGACTCGCGGCTGCTTCTCTTGCACTGGTAAAAAAAAAAAAATCAAATTCACAAAAGAAACAAAAATAAGCATATCAAGCAATACAAAACAACAACAACATAAAGAAACAAGCAAAATGTGTATCATATAAATAAAATATCTCCCAACAAATATAAAAAATCAAGCTAAACAAATACGAAAAAAATCATAGCACAAAACAAAATAGCTCCCACAGGTAGTACTAGTGGTAGTAGTAGTAGTAGTATCATTATAAAAAATGTGTACAGTGTTGCCCCGGGTTACAAGTTTAATCTGTTCCGGGATCAAGCTCTTGCGGTGGAAAACTCGTGACCCGGGACGGGTTTTCCCATAAAAATACATGTAAAACCAATTAATCCGTTCCAAGACCCAAGAAAACTCCCATGCCATTCTTTTTTCTCTTTCCTGATTTTTATTCACTGGTTTTGGCCTGTTTCATCACACTTTCATCATCAGCATCATCATCATCACTTTCAGTCGACAATGATCTTTTGCTAAAATTGCGAGTCCAAAGAGGTTTTGCCTCTGCCTCCTCCTTAAAATGTTACAAAAATGGGTGACGCCAATGTCATTCGCTTGGTTTAATACACGACCAGTCTGCACTTTCTCAGGGTGTTTTTTTTTTTTTACGAACCCCCGGAACAGTTCATAGTGACACAACATCTTCTTAATCTCTGCTGTTGTCATCACCTCATCGTCCTCCTCATCCTCCTCCTCATCGTCCTCCTCTCCGCTGCTCCGCTCATCTCGTGTTTCACCTGCATCCAGATCATGTGACGGGTTTTCTTCTCACCACTACATCCTACTTAGGCCCCATGATGAGAAGACACAAAACGAAGCACTGTTTCAGGTGTAAAAACGCACAAATATGAAGCACAACACAGCGCGAGTTTCACGTCTACGTTTCAGGTCGGTCAGTGAGTAACTCGCTCTCCTCTCGGGAACTATTTTACTCGCAACCCGAGTTTTTGCTCGTGAGCCAGCACACAAATTTGCCTGATGTCGTCCTCGTAACCTGAAAAATTCGTATGCTGATGCACTCGTAACCCAGGTTTGCACTGTATTAATATTAAAGACATTCAAACTGTGAGAGAACATGCATGGAATGATCTGCTGTTTTTCCCAGACTTCCCTCTCCCCAGCCACCTCCTGCAGCTCCTCTCCCCCACTCCCTCCAGCACGTCCTGGGTTGAGCCACCCAGGCCCCGGCCTTCAGCTGCCACCCAAACCACACAGCACCGGACCCTTAGGACCCTTCCTGCAGGCGGTGGGCCCACAGAAAGGCAGAGGCAGAACGGTCTTCTGATTCGCTCTTGGTCTGACCTGTCACCTACGACCAATTTACCTTGGGAGACCCAACCAGAGGCGAATTACCCCCAACAACATAGCCCCTAGGATCATTCAGGCACGCAAACCCCTCTACCACGGTAAGGTGGCGATTCAAGGAGGGGTTTACGGAATTATGTCGTAAACTAAAACGTGTAGCCATGCGTGACTCCGTCAAAGGTGAATTTGGGCCACTTCCTGTCTCCTTAATGTGCTTCAGACCATCAGTTGTCTCGTACAGAGGACGAGTGAGTAGCCCTCACTACTGCACAGATACATATTCTAGTAAGAAACGACTTAAAGGAATAAAAGTCAGTTGAGAAGACAAACTGACATGAAAAACATTCCAGCCGAACACTATTTTTTTTGTTGACGACATAATTCCACACATGATGTTTTGCATTTGGGATGTCTTCTGTGTTCGCGTAATAGTAATACATATGAAAGAAAACGTGTGCACAAACTTTTCAGACTCAGGTTACGTCGTGGAGAAACAGGCGCCCCCTAGTGGCGGGATACGCGAACAGATGAGTGACAACCCATTATCCACTGGCTGTAGGGGGGTTAGTCAAGGCATGTGTGTTTTCTTCATGAGCCATGGGTCGCTGTTTAAAAAGGTCAAAGGTCACGTGAGTCAGTCGCCTCTTCTCTGAACCACTGCTCTTCTTCTGGTCGTAAATCACCGCATGCCGTCGCTGGGCTGTTTGCACCTGAGGCGTGTTTGCACATATTGTGTCTGAATTTTCGATGGATGTTTCAGTTTTATTCATTTAATAGAGACTGAAAATTACGTCATTTTGGTGAATCTTTGGTTACTTTATTCATTTGCCGTATGTTCATTTTCTCCATCACTTTGTTCCTTTTTCATTGTTTTTTGGCTGTTTTTTGATAATGTCTTGATCATTTTGCTACATTTTGTGCATTTTCTTGATCATTTTGCTACATTTTGTGCATTTTCTTCACCATTTTGTTCATTTTTTGTTCATTCTGTGGATTGTTGCTTTCATCATTTTATTTTGCTGATTATTTTGTTCCTATTTTGTTTATTTTGTTGCTCATTTTGTGCATTTTCATCTATTTACATCGGATCTTTACTTGTTTTTGTTCATATTTTTTGATTATTTTATTCATTGTTGTTCATTTTGTGAATTATTTTAATAATTTTTCTTCATTTTTAAACACTATTTTAGTAATTTTACCTCATTTTCCCGATTTTTCTGTTGCTTTATCTTTATTTTGTCTTTAATTGTTAATTTTATGGATTATTGTATTTATTGTTGTGCCTTTTGTGAATTATTTTGTTCGTTTTGTGGATTATTTTCTTGAATATTTTGTTCCTTTATGTTTTTTGTCTTCAGTTGTTCATTTTGTGAATTATTTTTGTTCATTTTATAGATGATTTCTTTCATAATTGTACATTTTATGAATTATTTTATTTATTTTGTTCATTTTATAGATTGTTTTCTTCATTATTTTTCATTTTATGGATTATTTTTTATTGCTGTTCATTTTGTGGACAACTACATAAGCATAACAAATGATAAATGTTCATAAAACACCCGTTTTCTACAATGGAGTTCCACTCGCCACACAATTTCTTTTTTCTCGCAAACATAATTGAATTAGCCACAATAATTTACATGGTCACTTACGTTATAGATAAAAGCAGCTTCCAGCAGAGCTAGATTTCCTTTAACTGTGTTTCTTATGATGAAAGATGCATATTTATGTCTCCAGATGTATCCGCCTCGAGACACCATCTTGTTTTTCCCACAGAAAAGCAACAGCGAATGAGGAGGGGGAGCTAATATCAGCTGACCACTGTTGCATTGTGGGATTTTAAGTTTTGTACCAGTAATCAGTGGTTTATCCATGCTGATGGGTGTCCTGATGGGATTTTTAGTTATTGTGCATTGCACATGCGTTAATTGTGTTAAACTCTTTAATCTAATTAATCATGCAAGTAGAGTAATCTGCGTTAACGCGTTAATTTTGACCGCCTAGTTATTATTCATTTTATGGATGATTTTATTTATTTTTCTTCGTTTTGTGAAGTATTTTGTTAATTTTATGGCTATTTTGGTCATTTATTTTATTGTCTTATTTTCTCCTTTATTTTACAATATTCATTTCCCCAGGCAGGAGCCCCATTCACACTGTTTAAGTGCATCTATGGGGGGGGGTGAAATGTGATGGTTGCTTTTGTCTCCTCATTTTCCTTGTTTTTTTTTCATGTCTCCAGGCCTCACTCTGCTCTTACATTAATGGCTTTCATATTAAACCATAATGACAGTGTAACGTATGTAAATGGCATCGGCGGGAGTCAGGCTCACAGTCTCCAGCGAGTTCCTACGAATGGTCACGTCCGTCTAAAGCTCCTAAAGACACAGCCTTTAATATATGTTCCCAGGTTTAAATCTCTGCACATGCTCAGAGCGCTGAAGTGCTGAATCAGCCTGTGATCCACCTCCTAATCACTCTGTTTGAGGGGACAATTACGTGGAGCCCTCAAATCCCCCCAAGGCGCAATTATCTGCAGGAAAAGCCTGACGTTAGTCATTTACCCACCGCACACAAACCTGCATTCATTCCAACTTTAAAGGATGTTTTTTTTAAATTGCAAACAACGGAATCTAACCAGATCGGATGAAGTGAGAATGGATGTGATCCGTTGTTCAGTCCATCGCTTCATCTCGCTGGTTGATTTATGTCGCAAAAATAATAACCTGCTGTTTTGTTCCTTCTTAAGGCCCATTTATACTCTAGGCTAATACAGAGGGCTGGTTCCCTCCGGTCTCAGCGTGCATTACGTTACAAGTTTTCTACATTTTCGAGGGGCTTATGGATCCATCTACAACATAGAAAATGGTGCAGTGCCACTGGAAATTGTGGGGGTGCTCTAGCACAGTACAGCTCATGTGGTGGAAGAATAGAAGAACAGAATGCAACATAAAACACCGAAAGATTAACAGAAATGGCTCAACGTTTTGAGGACAGTCTGTGCCATAGACTGTATATATTGGTGTCATCTTGG
>JAQQAE010017131.1:0-11568 GCA_029823295.1 Pseudamia nigra
GATTACTTTTCTGTTTGGATATTTCCAAAACACGACAGGTTAAAAAAAAAAAAAAAAAAAAAGAAACATGCAGAAGATCAAATCAGCCTCTTAGTGTTTTTTTTTTTATGTGTACAGTATAGCTTATTTCATAACTCTGTGTGTTTCAGTAAAACAGAAAACGAAATGTAAAAAACATATACCTCATACACCTTGTAGATTTCAAGAAGAGTGGGGAAAGATTCGCCCGGTTTAGAATTAGTAAAATGTGCGTTTGACCCCCTATTAAATTCATTTTTAAATTCATTTAAATTCATGTTAAAATTAATTTTCTATTTAATTATTATTAATTAATAATTATTATTATTATTAAATTCATTTTAAATTCATTGTTTTTTGTACTAAAACTGTGCCTCTTAAAGCCCTACTTTACCCAAATAATGAAATAGTTATACATTTTTGTACAAACCCAATTTCCATGAAGTTGAGAAGTTGCCCATCCATCTTCTACTGTTTATCAGGGCTCGTGTTGCTGGGGCAGGAGCTTGAGCATAGAAGCCCAGACTTCTCTCTCCCTGGCTACTTTGTCCAGCTCTTCTGGAGTGAGTCTGAGGCATTCCCAGGCCAGCTGAGAGGCATAGTCCCTCCAGCATGTCCTGGGTTTTCCCCAGGGCCTCCTCCCAGTGGGGCGTGCATGGAACACCTCACCAGGGAGGCATCCGAACAAGATGCCCAAGCCTCCTTTGGAGGTGAAGGAGCAGCGGCTCTACTCTGAACCCCTCCCATATGACTGAGTTTCTCACACTATCTCTAAGGGAGAGCCCAACCACCCTGTGGAGGACACTCATTTTGGCTCCTTGTTTCCTGGATCTTGTTCTTTCAGTCATGACCCAAAGCTCATGACCGTAGGCGAGGGTAGGAGCATAGATCGACTGGTAAATCGAAAGCCTCGCCTTTCGGCTCAGCTCCTTCTACACCACGACAGACCGATGCAGAGTCCACGTCACTGCAGACGCCACACTCTACCTATGGAGTTCCCATTCCATCCTTCCTTCACTTGTGAACAAGACCCAAGGATACTTGAACTGCTCCACTTGAGGCAGGACCTCATCCCTGACCTGGAGGGAGCACTCCACCTATTTCCTCCTGAGGACCATGGTCTCATATTTAGAGGTGCTGATTCTCATCCCAGCTGCTTCACATTCAGCTGCGAACCACTCCAGTGAGAGCTGCAGGCCACGGTCTGATGAAGCCAGCAGAACTACATCATCTGGGAAGTTATATAAAACATAAATAAAAACAGAATACAATGATTTGCAAATCCCTCTTCAACCTCAAATACACTGCAAAGACAAGATATTTAATGTTCAAACTGATAAACTGTAATGTTTCTTGCAAATATTCTCTCATGTTGAACTTGATGTCTACAACACATTCCAGAAGAGCTGGAACAGGGACAAGTTTACCCTTGTGTTACATCACCTTTCATTTAAACAACACTCAGTAAGTGTTTAAGAACTGAGGACACTAATTCGTGAAGCTTTGTGAGTGGATTGTATCGCATTCTTGCTGGATGTATGATTTCAGTTGCTCAATACTCTGGGGTCTCCATTGTTATATTTTGTGCTTCATAATCCACCACACATTTTCAGTGGGAGAAGAGGGGTGTACTGCAGGCAGACCAGTCTAGGACCTGCACTCTTTTACTATGAAGCCACGCTGTTGTAACACAGCAGAATGTGTCTTGACATTGTCTTGCTGAAATAAGCAGGAACATCCCTGAAAAAGACAGTTTTTGGATGGCAGCAAATGTTGCTTCAAAACCTGTATGTATCTTGAAGCATTAATGATGCCTTCACAGATGTGCAAGTCACTCATACATGGACACTAACACACCCACATACCATCACAGGTGCTGGCTTTGAAACTATGTCCTGATAAAAATCTGGATGGACCTTTTCCTCTATAGCCTAGAGGACACAACATCCATGAGTTCCAAAAACAATCTGAAAAGTTGACTCTTCAGACCACAGCACATTTGTCCACTTTGCATCAGTCCATCCCTGATAAGCAGAGGCAGAGTTTATGTTTCCTGTCTCCAATTAACCCGTTGATCTGTGGAATGTTCTAAACAGGTGTTTTAACACCATTCCTCAACTTTCCAGTGTTTTGCTGCCCCCACCCCATCTCTTCTGGTGTGTGTGGTAGGCATTAAATTCAAAAGGAGTGAATGTTTGCATATATTTGCATATTTCCCAACTTTAATGGAATTAGGGTTTGTGTTCCACTTATGATTTGTTCATTTACTTAGTTATTTTGTTCATTTTTGCTCATGTTGTTGCTTAGTTTGCCCCTATTTGCCAATTTTACCATTTTTTTTTGTTAAAAAATTGATGCAGAAAAAGCACAAACTGATCCTTTAACAATATGCCAGAACACAACAAAAATGGAGTGTTTGAGGTTCAAAGCTTCACAGGAGGATTTAGAGATGGCTGATTGAAATGTCCCCCGTGATCAAACTTAATTTCTTCAAGTACTGTATCATCAAATCAAAACAACAAAATGAATTAAAAAAAAAACAAATGAATCTACAAAATAGCGCACCCCAGCCAAAATCTTAAAGTAAAATAAAATCAACATAGCAAAAATGATCAAATCATCACCATATAATGGTAATGCTTATAAAATAAGGGAAATTGACTAAATAATATACAAATTTGAACAAGAAAGTACCAAAATATTCCTAAAATAAATGAACTACACAACAAAGTGTAAAAATAAACAAATAATAAACACAACAACAAAATAAAAATATTGGAACAAATTATCCTTAAAGGTAAGAAAATAATGAAAAAACCCAGTAACACACAAGCTGAACAATAATGAACAAAATAATTTACACAATGAACTAATATTAACATAAATTAGAAACTGAACAAAAAAATAATAAAATGCTCAAGCAAGTGAATCAATTTGGTAAAGAAAATGATCATGATTATCAACAAAATGACCAACATTTACATAATTTGCAAAATGACTAAAAATAATCACGAAAATTAAACAGAAATGAGCAAAAAAAATCGAAATTCTTCTCAAAATGAGCAAAATAATCATAAATATAACAAAATAAACACAAAAACTTACAAGTCAAACTATTAACAAAACAGTCAACAAAATAACAAAAAACATCAAAATAACCTACTTTAATCTTCTTCTCCTTTCAGCGGTCGCCACAGCGAAATACCAATGAGTCGCATGTTTGATCTATATAAATACAATTAACAATAAAGTATGTCATGAATAAAGTGAACCTATTTGAACAAAAGTTCTTCCTAAAATGAACAAAATACTGAACAAGATGAAAAAAAGAAACTGAAAACCACAAATAATTACAAAATAAACACAACATATACAAACGAAATAATGTACAATCTGAGCAAAAATTAACAAAAAAAACCCTACAAATTGAACAAAAATGCATATCCTAGCCTTAAAATAAGGTAAAAAAAAATGCATAAAATAATCAATAAACTAAATCAGTTTGAACAAAAAAGAAACAAAATTATCCATAAAATGAACCAAATAGTCAGCAAAACGAAGTAATGAAACGGTAGTTTTAAAATATGAATGTAACAGGTTTGACTTGGGATAACACGTGCACATTTTACTCAGACTGATGGAAACGAATCCCCCTCATCACCCCCCTTGAAATCGGAATCCACCTCCATTCCCTCAGTCCACTTGTTTCAGATAGAAGGTGCGTCTTCGTGTGGAAATGTGAACGTCCCACGCACGCAGCGGCTCAGGTCACCTGGATGCGGGCAGAGACACCTGTTGGCCGAGGACGCAGCACTTTTTATGTTAATGACCCGTTGTGGCACTCCCACCCCCACGGAATTCACAGCGCACCATTAATGACACAGTCAGTATCGCATCATCACCACGCACTCAGGTGCTCCTCGGTCTAGCCGGGTCCCACTGCGTTCTCATCGGATATGATCTGGAGATTTGCGTTCCTCGGTGGGTTATCCTGTCTTCTTCTGGATGCTGGAGGCCGAGTCAGCGCTGGCACAAACCGCGAGAGGACGGTGACTTTCCATCGGACTCAGCAGGATGGGAGCAAAGTGCGCACACGCTTGGGGAGGGACACCAGCACCTCCAGGGTTTCACACGGTCCTCCATTCACCTCCTGCAGGCTGCTCCTCACCTCAGCCGAGCACCAGGTTCTGGATGACAATACGCATGAGGTGAGGTGTGTTTGAGTGAGCTGACATAACTGTGGTGAATATGAGCAAATCAAACAAGTCACTCAGTTTCTCTTAAAGCTTTAAGTCTTGTGCAAACAAACTTCTTTTGAGGACCTTTTGTGACCCTTTTCAGCACATTTAAGGTTTGGAATCTCTTGGAAACTTTGATAGAAACTTAGATTTGTGTATTTAAAATCTTTTTAAAAAATACAAGACTAAATGGATAAATAGGCACATGAAGTACTGATAGAAGTGACAGTAAGCCACTTAGTTAATTTAGCACTCAAGTAACTTGATATACAGTACAGTACTGAGAAAAAATACTTGCTCCTTACTGAGTGGCTGAGTGGGGTGGCTGTGGTGGGTCATCCATGAACCAGAGGGTTGGTGGTTCAATCCCCAGCTTCTCATGTCCACAGGCCAAAGTGTCCTTGAGCAAGACACAGAACCCCACGTTGCTCCCAGTGTCATTGATGTATGGATGTGTGTGTGAATGGGTGAACTGAAAGCAGTGTGAAGCACTTTGAGTGCCATAGGATAGAAAGGCACTATATAAGTGCAAGACCATTTAAATACAAAATGCAGTTTTAAAATGATGGCTTAATTTATTAACGTGACCTGCAGCAATCAAACTTTTGCAATAACTGGCAACAAGTCTTTCACAGCACTGTGGAGGAATTTGTAGCCCACTGTTCTTTGTGGAATTGTGTTAATTCACCTGCACTGGAGGGTTTTCAAGCCTGAATGGCCTGTATAAGGTCATGCCACAACATCTCAATCAGATTAGAGTTCAAACTTTGACTGGGACATTTCAGAACAGTCATTGTGGTTTTGTTTTGGTCTTTTTGGAGCCAGGTGGACTTGCTGGTGTGTTTTGGAATGCTACCCTGCTGAGAAACCCAGGGAAATTGAGCTTGAGGTCATGAAATGATGGCCAGACATTCTCTTTTAGGACTTTCCAGTGTCAAGCAGAATTTGTGGTTCCAATAATTTAAGTCTTCCAGGTCCTGAAGCAGCAAAACAGCCCCAGATCATCACATACTGCCACCCTGTTTGACTGTTGGTGTCATGTTCTTGTTCCTTTTGAAAAAATAATTACAAAAAGGAAATCAGGAAGAGGGCAATTACTTTTTCACAGTACTGCATCATTCAGATCACATACCAACATAAACTGTCCAGTTAGTGTATTTAACACTATCGAGTATTGTACTGTTGTGTTTCCCTTTTCCAGACAGGGTTTAATGGCGACGACGGCTCCTATGTGATTCTCACATGGGTGGGTGACGGCACAGGAGTGAGTATTAAAACCCCACTGGAGAATTTAAACCATCACTGTCATCACCACAAAATGCTGCATGATTATTTCTGAAAAAAAAACAGTCTGACTTGCATAGAACTGCAGCTCTTCAAAGAGTCATTATTGCACAAAATATTTGGTGTATACTGCAACGGGAACACATAAGTTAGTATATATGGTAATAATTATTATTACTATTATAATTATAGTATGACTTCTCACTCTCTCTGAATTAGACCAAGACTGAGTCAAGACTGTCACAAAATAAACCAGACATCTCCAGATCTAATTCCACTCTTAACTTATTTTGACCAAAATGTTGAACTACTGCGATTTGTAGGGCAGTGTACACACATACACACATCACTACGTTTCCTATAGGTCGTCCTGGTGCTGTCAACAATCAATGCCCCAGTCAACTCTTTCATGGAGGGAGGCTCCTCACGACTTTACAGAAGGTAACTCAGTGTTTAGTAGATGGTAATGTATAGACCACTCAGCAAAAGACTGATTCAACCATCTTTATCTTCAGTACAGATTATGGAAAGTCCTTTCATGACATTTCCCAGCGGATCAACCATACCTTCATCCGAGAGGAGTTTGGAGTCAGTGTTGGACCAGGGAGCTCTGTAAGTTAACAGATGCTTTTATGTTGCGTCCTGTGACACCATGCTCTCTTTGTCTGAATGTCTTCCCTGAAGAGGCTTTACATTTTGGGGAGGGGAGACATACTGTACAAGAAAGCACAGCTTCACAAACCGTATGTGAGGAAATGTTGCATATGGCTTCTCTGTCACGTTAACCTGTGTCACATCCTAACTGTCAAACCACTTTTGTCCTCACAGCGCTGTGGCTGACGTGTTTGTTGAAATACACTCACAAGAATGAAAAACATAATATAGTTTACAAAATGAACAAAATGCATTAACCTCCTAAAACCCGAGCTGTTGTTTGATATGGATTTTTTAATTTCTCTTTGATATTTGGGGTTACTGGAACCTGATAAGTATAAATCTAGCATCATCTTTTGACATGAGAAAAATTATGTCAACATTAAAGTCAGTTTTGTGTAAAAGTGCAAAACTCTTTATTTCCACCCTGAACATAGCAGGTTTTTTCTTGATTGCTTTTGCATTCATTAATAACACATACAAACATTTTGCACATCTTTTGAAAATCACAGTGCAAAATGTGTTATCCATGCATGTGGACACCAGGTCCTTAGAGGTTAACCTTATCTACGAAGTGACCAAGACTTAATAGCATGATAGAGAAAATGAACCAATATGAAAAACAAAGTAACACAGCTATCTGTAAAACAAATAAAATATTCAACAAAATTAAAAATTAAACACAGTAACTCTTCACATCCTAACTGTCAAACTGCTTTTGCTCTTTACAGCGTTGTGGCTGCAGTGATTGTCACACTACAGTTACAAGAACATATGAACCCACCATTGTGACTGCATCCTAAGCAAAATAAGATGGCTGGTATTTCTGTGTAGATAAGGATTATCAGCATTGCAGACAACAACCCCCTCTTTCTTTTAATTTTTCTGTGTTTTTATGACATTCCTTGATGCTCATTAACTTATATATTCATATTACCTCAATCAATAAGTTAAAGGAGGTTACATATTTGTTTCAGTTTGTATGTCACTATGATAAGTATAAAATTACTGGGTGCATCTTAACAAAATTTCGAGTGTGGCTTCATTTAATTTTATTTCATCTCAACTTAGTTGTGATTTATTTCTGGTGTGGATTATACTCTGGATCAAACATTTTTACAGAGCTGCATCTAACCCAGAAACCAGTTCAAAGAATTTAATAAATGTTTTATTTATTTACCCCCCCACCCCCCACAGAAATCTTTTTATTTTCTCCTAATTGTTTTTATAGTACCATATGCCTGTTTTTTTAATAGTGTGTTGTGTGTACAGTGGTCCCTTATTTATTGCGGGGGTTACGTTCTAAAAATAACCCGCGATAGGCGAAATCCGTGAAGTAGTCAACTTCATTTTTTTACAATTATTATATTTGTTTTAAGGCTTTAAAACCCCTCACCACACACTTTAGACACTATTCTCAGACAGGCATTAACATTTTCTCACATTTCTCTCTTATTTAAACATTCAAATTTCAAACCTCTGTTGATTTTAATAAAAAATAAGTACAGTATTATAGAACAAAACTAAAGATCAAAACCTGTTTTCAGGTCCAAGCATTTGTTTGAGAAATAAAAAAAATATAAACATTTTCCTATTAAAAAAATATGATGGCTTTGAGAAATAACAAATTTAATTTCAACGATCAACCTACAAAGATGGACACATAAGAAATTATTAATAGGGACTCATGCGTCACAGTTCCTCTTTACGTGCCTCTTCGTCTTGGCGCCGCTCTGCTGTAGCGTCTTTTTCCAATGAAGGCATTTGTCATTTTCCGTGTGAAGAACATAGTTATGGGTAGTTGTTGGCGCTGTTTTTCTTATGGGTGAGAAGATTCTTATAAACAGACATGACACCATACCTATAGTCCCTTAGCCAATCAGGACGCAGAACACAGCGGGTTCTCCTTTAGCCAATCAGGACACAAAACACAATGTTCATACGCAGTTTAAAAAAAAAAAAAAATTAAAATTGCACAAAAAAAAAAAAATCCGCAAAACAGCGAGGCCGCGAAAGGTGAACTGCGATATAGTGAGGGACCACTGTATTGTTCTGCGTGATTTAACTGGAATTGCACTGATTCCTCTAGAAAGTGATGTGCAATTTTGTTTGGAAAAGTAATATATAGGCTAAATAAAGTTTAGTCTGGTGAAGTTTATTATTTTGGTGGCAATCTAAATCATAGTATCAGCCCAATGGTTTTGAGTCTTAGTGAGGGAATATGTCCCACAGTGTCCTTCTGTGTTTTTTCTTTCTTTGTTTTTATCATTTTCAACATTGTACATTAATACTGAAGACATCCAAAGTGTGAAAGAACACATATGGAATTATATAGTAAACAAAAAAACTCTTAAAAAGATTGCCCATTGTAGCCACATTCAGCCTTCAGGACAACTTGTCAAAATCATGAGGTAGTGATCTGGAACTATTTTCAGTTCACAGGTGTGCCTTGTTAAAAGTTCATTTGTGCCATTTCTTGCCTTAATGTGCTTTAGACTAACAGTTGTTGAGAAATGGTGGATACAGGGTGAATAGCCCTATTAGTGCTACTAAAACTACTGTACAAATTCATATTATGGCATAAAACCTTCAGTTAAGTCAAGAGAAAAGACAGTCCATTATTATTTTAAGAAAGAGAGGTCAGTCAGTTATGTTGCTACATACTTCCACACATATTCTTTAACAGCTGGATGTCTTCAGTATTAATGTACAAAATAAAAAAAAACAAAGAAAAAAAACTGAAGGAGAGGGTGTGTCCACATGTTTGACTTGTAGTGTACATAGATTCATTTTGCACAGCAGAACTGAAGCATTTTGCTTATATCAACCATTGGTGGCTTGTACTCATTTATTATTTCACTATCCACTCTGAATTGATGACCAGGTGATCCTGACAGCAGACATTCCTGTCGTAGACAACCCAGGTGGAATCATATTCACCTCCACAGACGCTGGTGCGACCTTTAAGTTCATCCAGCTGCCCTTCCACTTGGCTCAGCCAATCACGTACCACTTCGATAACCCTGACTACCTCGTGGCCCTCAGCATAGATGTGAGTCATAGCTGACTGTATTTTGTTTTTCTCTTTCTGCATTCTTCCTCTTTTTCTCATTCGTACCGTACCACCCAGGTTTGATTTTCTCTGTCATCAGGTACACACCTTAAAGTAAATGTAAACATTTCTCTGTTCCTTCCTGACTTCAGGGCGGTCTGTGGCTCTCTCTGGACTTTGGTGCCAAATGGACAAAAGTTCATGATGGAGTGCATACTTTCTCATGGTGAGAATAAATAGGAAACGAGAACACACTAAGTCCACTTATGTCTAAAGGAAAACAAGTTATATGAATCATAAACTCTAATAGTCATGTGGCAGGAAATTGCAAATACATTGTACCACAGTAGATATGAAGTTGATAGAAAATATTTTAAATAGGCATTTTGGTCGCTTTATTGGATATTCTTTTGTCTTTGTGAAATGTTTTTGACTTCCTCTTTCCTTTAGGGGAGCTGGAATTAATTTGTTCTTCAGCTGCAGTAAAGTAGATGCAGGTGAGAGTTTAAAAGAGAAGTACTCAAGAATCAGAGATCTTAAAACATTTAACATTTAAAGTCACAAGCAGGTTCTGTGTAAGCAGTCTGGTAGTGTTACATGCAGTCTGAATAGATTATTTATGACTTTTGTGTAATTTGACCTAAAAACACAGTGAACACAACTGCAATATTGCCTGTTTTTTACAATTTAATTCATATCTTTGTTACCCTGGTAATAGAATTTCTTCGGCTGGGTAAAATGTAATAAAATGTATAAACTGTTCACATGATAGAGTACAGTTAAGGTTATGTGATTGAAAACATTCAAAACTGCAAGAGAGCATACGTAGTTGCAGAATGCATTCATATTTGTGCTATGTGTTGCTGTAGTTGAAGCAGATGAGAGGGGGGATTTACAGCTGAAGAGAACAAAGGATCTGGGAAAGACCTTCACCACCATCCATGAAGATGTCTACAGTTTTGGCTACATTGGGGCCTTTCTCTTCTTTTCTGTGATGGAGGATTTGGTAAGATGTACACAGAGAATTCTTGTTACAGGTATCTCAGAATTCCCCTCCTAATATGTGCAGTTATATGTTCATACTAGAAAGCACTGAGAGAGCACAGACCTCCGCCAAGGCAGCTCAGTTTTTCTGCACAGTTAAAACCTTCCATTATTATTTGAACCTATGCTCATTTCCCCCATAATGTTATTGCACCCAAATGTAATATTCTTAAATTTATTTGGTCATCAAATCTGTGGGCACATTACTGAATCAGCAGACTTCCTGCTAAAATTTGCTGTCCGTTACATTTCTGTAGCTTTATTTACTACTTTAGAGTAGAAATTTTTCCTCAACCCGTGTAAGTATAAGCATTCTGCATCATTATATTTGGAATATTGCCCATATCTGGATCAAACTTTTGGTTTGATAGAATATATTATGGTGTTATTATGTTTTTTGTCTAAATTTTCTTGGTGTTATTTGTGGCGTTACAAGGACAAATGTTGAATTTGGTCCTACGTCACAATGGCAAGGGATCCTTTAATAATCTTCTGGATCTAGATGATGATCCGAATCACTTGTGCCATTTCTGACCCATCCTGAAAATCAATCCATCCAAATCTGTTCATAACTTTTCGAGTTATGTTGTGAACAGTCAAACAGATAAATAAATAAACTAACGCTGACAAAAACATAACCTCCTTGGCGGAAGTAATTACACTTATTCATCAAAATGAGAACAAAACAGTACTTGTTCATGAGCAAACGTTCATGCAACAATGCATAACTTTGCCTGCAGAGATCTCCTCGTGTCATGTATTTCTCATCAGACCAAGGAGACACCTTCAGCCGTGCACTGCTCCCATCTGCATCCACTGAACAGGTGAGACACGACATGAAAATGGTAATACAAGGCATATGTATAGTGCACATTTCCGTAGAGAATACAAATAAAGACCAGTTGTAACTGATTCAAAATATCAATTCTAAAAATCTGAACAATGAAACATTGAATCCTGAAGTCTTTTTGGATGAAAATACAACAGGCCAGCATAATTCTTGTAACATTTGTTTATTATTGGCAAAGTTTCTGGCAAACGGAACAGCTAGTGATGATAACATTCAATATCTGAGAACTGTTGCATACTTTTGAACTTTAAATAGTGTATACATGTAAGTGGTAGTTGTCTTGTTTTTTAATTCTCCTGGCTAAGTGCTATGGCTAGGTGTTACACATGGGAAATGGTAATGATAAATGGTCTTGCATACAGTGGGGACAATAAGTATTGGGAAATGTAAAAATGTGCAAGTTCACCCATTTAAAAAGATAAGAGAGG
>JAQQAE010017132.1:0-11567 GCA_029823295.1 Pseudamia nigra
GCACACCCCTACGGTGGGAGTTATCAGCTAAAGGAGCCAAAGGAGCTAAAAGCTAAGCTAAAAGCTAAGCTAAAAGCGACCAGCCTGATAAAACCGTACAATTTCCAATGTCTAAGAATATTGCTTTCAGCATGCAATATTGTTGCAGGTGGTTGCGTTAAAATTTATTGAACACTCAGTGTCATGTACCCACACCAAAGGGCACTTTGAATATCTGTCTGACAAAGGATTTGACATAATGGCAAAGTGCTTAGAGTGCGAACAGCTTGGCTGTCATCATTTTCTGCCCAGCTGCAGTGGTTGGCACATGTGGGTGATGTAATGTAATACACGTTGGCTATCATTATTTCCACATACTGAACAGTGGTCTTGCTCACTGAGTCACTTGCGTTCCATCACTGCCATCGTCCGTTGGGACCCACAAACTTTCTCACACTACTGATTTAAAAAAAACCAAAACAAAACAAAAAACAGGTGGGGGTCTTTTAGCTTTTGCATGTCATCTGAACCCGCTCATGTCTTGGGTTGATGAACCAAACTGCTCTCTCTGTTTTGGCACTTTGCAAACAGTATTGCATTTCTGCATGCCCACTTCTGTATTGCACTGTGGATTGTCTTTTTTCTTTATTTGTATTATTTTCCACACTCGATATTACTATTGAAGAAATCCAAACTGTGAGAGAACATGTATGGACTTAATGTATTAAACAGACAACTTTTAGATTGTCCAAAGTAGTCACGTTTAGCTCTGATCCCACATGAGTTAATTTGTGCCACCTGTTAATCCTTCTGAGTGTGCTCTAGAGATGGCTTCAGGTGAGGCAATATGAAAAATCTCAAGAACTGTGCAGTTGCCAAAGCCATTAAGTGCCACTTGTGTCAAAAACTGTTGCTCTCTGAGGTTGCTTTCATAGACCATTTCTTTTCTGACTGCCTTTTCTCTTCACTTCTCTGAGTGTTTCTTATCATAATATGGATTTGTATAGTAGTTGTATTAGCACTAATAGGGCTATTGACCCTGTACCTGACCTTCCTCTGCAGAAGACAGCTGACGCTTTACAGCACATTGAGAAGGCAAGAAATGGGACAAGTTAAAATTTAATTAATTCATCTTCACTTTTATATTGATGTTTACACGTAAATCATCTTTGAGTGCCTTGAAAAGTGCTATTATAAGTGCTATATATAAATATTATTATTATTATTGTCAGAAAGTATTAAAAGCTGTCACGTGATGATTATAATCTGCAATATTAGGAGATTTTTCATATGTGGTCCCATCTTTTATGAGAAAACTTTAAACTTAGTGGTAACGTCTTGTAACAATTCACACACATGGGTCCATGAATGTAAATGGGGCCAAGCTGTGCATTGTAGCAAAGCCTTGATTGTGTGTGTGAAAGAGAGAGAGAGAGAGAGAGAGAGAGAGAGAAAGCCAGGAATCATTTCAGACAGAAATGGCCTGATGGGACAACACACAGCATGAGGTCTTAGCCAAAGGAAACACACAGTGAGCCAGTGAGAGAACACATGTCCTTTATTTTCCAATGCAATGACAAGTTTACTCCATTACTGCTCTGCCCACTTTCCTACTACAATTGTCTAGGCAGATTAAATGGACGTTTGTGGTGCACGCTCAGAGAACAACTGCCTTTAATACAACAAATGGAAAGTCCTGTCATGTAGCTAAAAAGGAAATGAGAACAGGTCGAGCACTCCGGGAGAAGCTTATATTATTTGAAAACACCTCTGAAGTGTCTTAAAAGGTGAGTGGAAATCATAAGATCTGCAGAAAAGACCTTGGAGTCTTAAGTCCTGTATCCATTTTCACTCTATGAACTTAAAACCTCATTGATTAGACAAAACAGTGTTGCCGAACAGCACACTGATGATGTCTGTGCAGAACACAGTTCATACATTTCTGCACAAGTATCTCATGGCACTGTAGAGTTGTTTTTTTCCTAAATGTCTTTCACAATTTAGTTTCTACTGGCAGAAAGGTTTTTGTGTGGTTGGCCAAAACACATACATGTAGACTAAAAGGCTCCATAAAGTTAAAGTAATTGACACTGGTCTGGTCTGCTGCAGTAACTTTATGCCTTCGTTAGACTGACTTTAGTTTATGTTGAAAAATTTGGCAAAAAGCAAATGTTCTTTGGTTTAGATGCAGGTTGAAGAGTTGAATGCCACAGTGTTTACTGCAAATGATGAGGTATAGAGATAATTCTGACTAGTTTGTCTTATATATGTCTTATATAGATTAGTCTGTGTTTATTTTTGTGTGTTGAAATTTTTGGACTTGTAGCCATGTGACCAACCTCCCCTGAATGCGCTATTGTTTTTATAAAAGTAGTTGAGTCAGACACACAGTAAGAGACTTACAGACACATCCATCATGTTTTAATATCCTGTTTCAGCCTGTTAAATGCTGAACTGTAATGTACTTTGTACTTTTGTCTCCTACTTTTCTAGAAATCAGTCACCCATAACAAGGATAACAAGGAAAATATGTGAATATGATTAATATGTGAGAAAGAAAACCTAACCTAAAAATAAACAATGAGAAGTTCAGTGTGTGATCTCTAGATGGTCCTCCATAGATGAATCAGCGGTGGAAATCTCTCATTACAAACAAGGGGCTTTTTGGACATCATAGTCAAGGGGATAATAACTCTAGTCCAAACTCATTATATTCCATTATGTAGATACACTATTATTGTACTATTATTATACACTATTATTTGTAAAAAGTATTTAACACACTAATAATGCAATAAAATATCATAAATAAATACAACTCCAATTCCAAAAAAGTTGGGATTGATTGATTGGTGAACCTCTGTCTATATTTCCCTCTGAGAGGCTCTGTTTCTAAAATATCTAAAATGCTCCTTTTGTACCCAGTCATGTTACTAACCTGTTGCCTTTTAACCTAATTAGTTGTCAAACACCCCTCCAGTTGTATTTGATTTGTGTCAGTTTTCCTGCCTTTTGTTGCCCCTGTTCCAACTTTGAGATATATTGTTCATCGAATTCAAAAGGAACGGGTATTTTACATATAAAATATTGAAACTGAAAAATTTTACATCTTGTTTGTGTTCTATTGGGAATAAAATGTGGCTTCATGAGATTAGCAAATTATTGTATTCTGCTTTTTTTGCACTATATTTGCATCCCAATGTTTTTGGAATTGGGGTTGTAATAAAAGTTTCACAACCCAGGAAAGTTGCATAGAATTGTAAAGATGGTAAAGTTGCAAATAGGTTTTGTGTGAAAGGGCTCAGTGGACTGGATTTCCATCATATTTGTCATCAATAAAAACCAATGTCAATATCATTGCTTGAAGAAAAGATGTGAAACTCATTTCAGGTCTGCTCATGTTGGCACAGAGGCTGTTCAGTCCAGACAAAGTTACAATGACATCCCATCTTTCAGGTTGTGGTCTTTACAATTATGAATTTTAACCATTTTATGTCTCAGCAGTTTTACAACAAACTGACTTTGTTGCAAAAAATTTATTACAACGTTTAATAATGTTTTCACATGTAATTTTATGAAAACATAATTATAAATTCAACAACGTGTGACTTTCTTGTCTTGTAAAAAATAAAAAAAAAATCACAAATGTCATCTTTAAAATATGACATAATTCAAAAAGGAATAAATAATGTCAGTTTCTCATTGTTGAGTGTGCTACTTTTTCCACTGTACAGTTTCATGGGGTATATGAGGAAAGGACCTCTGCGTTACTCTATTTCTGCTGTTTAATCATCCTGAATGTTGAGCACTAACCTTGAAAATAAAGCCCATTTTATTCTCATTGGCCTTAGCAGAACTTTAAACACATTTATGTTTTTCTGGAGTAATTTTACAGAACCCCTTGTACAGTGAAGTGTCCATATTTGGCTTCTTGTTTGTAAGTCAGACTGAGGTTTGAAGGTTGTATGAGGAGAGCTCTGCCATAATAAAGCTGCTCCTAGAGGAACATCAGACTCTGTCAAACATCCAGGCAGCTGCAGGTTATGTTCCTTCTGTCTGTCTCTGACATGTCGGTCAGGTTTTGTTGTAAGGCTGATCTACGGCTGCCGGGGGCCGCTGGAAGCTCTGCCTCTTTTATCGCCCAAAGTTCATAACTCTTTTTTTTCTGGAAGAGAGAGAGAAGAAATAACACTTGACTTTTCATCTTTGATTGTTTCATGTCTCACCCAAGAAACTGCTGACCTTTAAATTTACTACTGTATGATGTTGAGAACATTTATAATGTATAGGCGGTTGAAACCACTCGGTATTGTATTTCAGTCATTATGGGATACATAGTATTATTATGGTATCTGGTGACGAGTTTATTTCTAGGATAAAACAGTTTTAAACTATGTGCAGCCGGCCTCGTGTTTCCCACGTCTGTATTGAGTCTAAATCTTCTTTTGAACATGAAGAGAATTCAGCACATAATCCTTACACATGTGTTTGGTTTTGGCTTTTTGTAAACTCTAACCTTAATACCTCGATTCAGGGATAGTGTTGGAAAAGTGACACTGGAAATGCCCTGAGAATGGGTACAAGTTCATCCAGGCAACCATGTGTTCAACCACAAGAGAAACAAGTTTTATCTGGCTGCAAATCAAAGAGACTCATTTTATTGCATCATTCATATCATTTTCTTATTCATGTGATCAACATTCTGCTCATAGATTTAGCTGTGCTCTTTAACCAGGTGAGTGGTTTTGAAGCCAAGTTTCCAGAGTGGGATTTAAATTTTTGGCACTAGTTTTATGTTACTCTCGAACTCTCTTCATCAGAATAATACTCCCTCAGAGCAAAGTGTTAAAATGATGGGATTACACATTTGCACGGATGAATGCATCCCAATCCCCTTATCACACATGTGCATGCATTCAGCTCCACACTGTGAGTCTATACTGCCCAAAGTCACTGATTTTCTGCTGCCCTGTGTGGAAAAAAATGTGTCATGCTTTGGACATAGAATGACTTTACTGGGGTAAACAATGAAATACCTTTAATCACTTGTGGGAAAGAAAGACAGAAACTGGAGACTGGAAAGAGATTTTAGCCAGATCTGTGAGATTATGTCTGAATTTCAACTGTAAAAGCTGGTAGAGTTTAACCACTAACCACAGTTGTTTGTACGTGTAAGGGCTGTGTGTAGTCGGTATGATGTCAAGATGTCACTCTGGTGAACTCACATGCCATAAAGCACTGGCTTCATGATCAGACTAAAAACCAAAACCCCATATTTAATTGGAAAGTAGCCCAAAGACAACATATCACAAGCAGAACTGGGAAATATGTTTTTTGAAAAATACAAACCATTTAAAACCATTTTTTGGCAGCAACATGTTTCAAAAAAGTTGAGTCAGTTTCTTACTTTGTGGCATCATCAATACAAGAACCGAGGAGAGTAAGAGTGTACTCACACTCGGGCCACTTGTCATGAGCCACGCCAGAGTACGATTATTGCCCCCCCCCACTGCTCTGCTGCTTTGCGCTCAAACTGACTCAGTGCACTCAGGTGTGGATACATCCGTACATTAGATCACGTCACAATACCACATATACAACTTTACTGACTTTGTGGCTTGTGTTTGATTAATTTTTGGTCACATACAGTACTACCATATGAAAGGTGGTGATTTTCAGTTTAATCATGCTGCCTGCAAGGCATTTTATAATTTTTCGTTATGTTCCCCTTTGTTTGTAACTTAATTTTTACTTTTAAGACTGAATTTTATGGACAGTATCACACAGGATTTGTTATCTAGCTACAAAGTTTAATATCAGACACAGATTACGTGTTTTGGTGAAGCCCACAAAAGAAATAAACACTATACTGACAATGTAAATTAGATGGCAAACAAATGGATGTTTCGTCGTAAAAAGTCTGTGTGAACAGTATCAAGAAAATGAGCCTCTTCTGTGTCCTGCTGCTTCATGTTCATATCGCTCTTTTTTCTTACATAACCTCATACAGCAGGTTATAATGGGACTGAGGCCATATACTGTAACTGAGCAATAGAACGTATAATCCCAATACACCATGGAAAAGTCAGAAAACAATCCATGGAGCTTTTTGTACTTTAAATCAACACGGCTGCTTTGGCTCTGGCAGTGTTCGGGGTTCTCTGATGACCACCCCAGAAGAGAAATGTGTCCTTTTGCTCCAGCTTCAGCTTCACAGAAGCTGTATCAGGGTCAGATACAGAACAGTCTAGTAAAGGGTTTTATGAGGATAAAAGGCCATGTCTGTCACATTTATTTCAAGTCTCACAAACACTCACTAACTGATTTGTAGGCATATTTCCATGCTGACATCATTGCATGTCTGGCTTTGAATTCAGCTTGGAACATCACAGCTGATATATGAATTATTATGCCGAACACAGACAAGTAAAAAATGAGAATTTGGCAATAAATACTGGAATACTACAGACTTTACCAGTCTATTGCATTAAATTTTTTCCAGAGCTTCAGTATGTATAGCGGATCTCAAAAGCCTACACACCCCTATTCAAATGCCAGGTTTATGTGAGGTAAAAAGGTGAGGGGTGGGGGAGGGGGGTCCACCAGTAGTCAAACCAAATTTCCAGTAGGTTGATCATTTTGACTTGGTCATTTTATAAGTAGCTCACATGATGAAAAAGTGTGAGCACCCCTGGTCTAGATAGTAGCTTTAGTTACTTTAGTTTGCACAATCGTTCAATGGTAACATTTTACCTGGGGACTGTTATGAAGTTGCATCAGTCAGCACCCTCCTGCATCTTAACACTGAATTGTTTCTCATCTGGTTTACGTTATTTACATTGAGTGATTAGAGAATTGGCACATTGTGTCACAGAAGCACCCTGTACTTGATGTTCGGTGTAAAGAAGATTTATTAGGTGCATTGATGGTGCCTGTGATTCCCATTTAAGTAATAGAACACAGCTTACATTCTTGAACACATGCTGCCACGCCTATACACTGCACACACACACACACACACACACACACACACACACACACAATGTGACTGCCTTTGACATGAACTCATTGACATTCAATTAGTGAGGACGACTGGCTCAGACTTGAAATCTGACCTGCAGGGGTCTGTGTCTATTTGTCTCAGTGGCAGGGTGCCCACTAACACTGGCTGGTGTCAAGACTTGAGCTAAAGACATGGATGGCTGTGGACCTGTAGGTTTCACAACACTTTGACAGTGATAGCATTCGGAAAAAGAAGGCATTACTGACACAGGAGGGAAAAAAATGTAATTGTGGAACAAATGGCTGCAAGCAATAACCATTCAAGCAAACACATAAACTGAAAATTTAATGTAAGAAAGAAACGCACTAAGCACTGATTATGCAAAAGCAGAATATGCCTATGTGTGCATCATGTATGTTTACTGTGTGTAGTGCAGTACTCGCAGCATCAAACAGCTAAAACAGGCTGTTGTAATGAGAAGGCTCTGTTTGTGGAGTAAATAAACCTTGAATCACTCATATGCACTTTACATCTGCAGCTGCATGACCTCACTGGTCAGAAATGTCACGTTTGTAGCCACGATACCAGTAATGAAACCCACAGTGACATGAATGGAGAATGACTTCACGTGAATGTTTGTTTGTACAACTCATAAACGGCTGCTCATTCCCAATATTTGTTTGGCCAGTGGTTTGTCAGAGTTCAAACTGGGTGATATAACTGCTTAAAAACAACAAAAATGATTCAGTTGTTAAAGGGTGAGACCTGTTTTATGTGCAGATGTTTTCAAAATGTGTTTCAGTTGAGGTCTCTTTGTAGTCCTGGTTAAACAATAATCCCCAAACAACAGTGGTTGAAAACAGAGTGAATAAATAAGTGTCCCTTTCAAAGCATTGTTTGGGATCATCAGATGAATAGCCTTGTTTGTTCATTTATCCATTCCATTTACCTAAACTGTATTTAATTAGTGACTAAATAAAAAAACAAACAAACAAATGAATCCAAACTGGATTAATCTTCTAGAACAGCACGGACTGTTCTAGAAGAGTTTAGTTTCTGTTGACTGGATTTTTTAAGTGTCACTTCACAGGACAAATGAATGCAGTTACATGCAATAAGATAAATGCCATGCAGTGATAGTTTGGTTGGAGGCAGAAGTCAAGCCTCGGAGGACCTTCAGAGGGATCATCCAAAATGGCACCCTCTTAACTCAAATCAGAGCTTCTAATCCATACTTTAATATTTTCCCACTTAGATTACTGTAACACTCTGTGCACCTGCGTCAGTCAAGCTGCACCAAATCATTTACAATTAATCCAAAATTTAGGATTTAATTCCAAGCACTGCACAGCCTTACCCATGATTACATTTCTGACCTTCTGGTTCTGTACTCCACATTTCATCCACTCCATTTCTCAAACACTGGTCTTTTATTTGTACTGCACTCTATTTACAATACAATAGGAGACTGCACCCCCGCGGTTACCAGCCCAACTCTGTGGAATTGTCTCTCTTTGTAAGATGCACTCAAAACCTTCAAACCTGAAAATAACATAACATTGGTTTTTTCAGCATTTAAGATGAGCCTAATATATATGCACTTACATAGCACCTTTCTACCCTGTGGCACTCAAAGCCCTTTACACTGATTTCCATTCACCCATACAGGAGAAGCTGGGATTTGAACCGCTAACCCTTTGGCTCCTGGACAACCTGCTCTACCTACTGAGCCACAGCTGCCCTATTTACAAGAGAGACAGCTGTGGCCGTGAGACCAGGTCTTATTTACAAGAGCCCTGTTTCAGACATCAAATAATTTACAGAAACATGAACAATCAATTAATCTACAGTGGGCAAATGCTTAAACAAAACATATTAAAAACACACACAGGATCCCAAGGATGATTAAAAAAAAAAAAATCACTTACACAACTTTTAAAATCAGCATGTGCAATCAAACATGACAACAGAAAGTCCTTGTGTATTTATTCCATGATGACGGGGCAGAAAAGGAGAAAACCTTCTTTCCCAACTCTATATGAGGTGAAGGAACAGTGAGTGTAATGCAGTTCCGAGACTGCAAGCTATGGCTACATTGTTTATGTAGGATGTAGTCAGATAAATAAGAGTCAGCAAACCAAGAACAGATTTATAGAATAAAATGGTACCAATGGACTAACCTGTGTGAGGCCAATGAAGACCAGGCAACCAGTGAATTTAAGTTACAACGGTGTGTTAGAGGTTTACAACTAGCTATAAATCTTAATAGTCCATGATAGACAGAGTCCAACAATTCAAGAGTGTGTTCAAGGGCATACATATACATGATGTCGCCATAGTCCAGAAAAGGTAGAAAGGTGGCAGCAACAAATCGTTTCCTGGCAGTAGAAGACAAGCAATGCTTGTTTCTGAAATAGAAACATAACTTCAGCCTCAGCTTCTTTATCAGGGCATCAATGTGGCTTAAAGGAAAGCTTGTTATCAATTACAATGCCTAAGTATAAGATTCCACAGTTTCGATAGAAATGCCCTGACGTGACACAATAGAAGGAAGCACTGCTGGAACCTTCTTTTTGCTTGAAAATAACATAACGTTGTTTTTTTCAGCATTTAAGATGAGCCCAAGCTGGGACAGCTGGGACTGGAAAATGTGAAAGGCTGTCTGCAAATGATCAAAAACCAAGTCAACAGTGCAAGCACAACAGTAAATAACTGTGTCATCTGAGTAGAAATAGACAGATGCATCCATATTTTGACCCACACTACTGACATAAATTGTGAATAATGTAGGCCCCAGAATAGAACCTTGTGGCACGCCACTGGTGACATTTAAAAAACTAGAGGAGAGACCATTGAACTGCACACACTGCATACAATCAGAGAGATCAGGAGAAAACCAGCCAACTGCTTTTCATAAATCAATATATAGTGCAGCACAATAATTCTTTGCATCTAAAGCTCCAAAGATGTCATTCAGGACTTTCATGGAAGCAGTTACTGTACTGTGACATTTCCTAAAACCAGACTAAAAATAAGATAAAATGTCATTAGCATCCAAGTAGCTCTTAAGTTGATTGTTCCCCAGTCTTTCGAGGACCTTAGCTAGAATGCAGAGTTTGGAGATGGGCCTGTAGTTGTTGACTGTCAAAGAGTCACCACCTTTCAGTAAAGGGAGGACAAATGCACACTTCCAGATCTCAGATACTGCGTTGTGTTGAATAGAAAGATTAAAAATGTAAGACTAGGGTGAGCTATGATATCTGCAATATTTTCAATTAATAAAAATCAACAAAATATAGCCATAAAAAATGAACAAAATAATTGAGGTAATGAGCCAGATATCCACAATAAAGAACAAACCAAACTAGTCAATGAACAAAATGGTAAAATAAAAAAGAAAAATGAACCAAATAATTTAAATAATGAAAATATATCCATAAAAAATTAACAAACCAATTTTGATAATGAGAAAAAAAAAATCATAACAATAAATTCAATGAACAAAAAATACAGTACATTGGAAAGTAGCAAAAGAATGAACAAAAATAAACTCATGCAAACTACAGTTTAATTCATCTTTCAGTCCAGTGTCTGTTTCCATGCCCAGCAATAAAAACCCAACATCATTTAAAAAGCAGTAGAATATGCATTTTCCCCTCCCTTTTCCTCCCTTCCTTCGCAACTCCCTTAGAACAAATCCAGAGGCCCTGACCCACCAGTTGAGAACCACTGCACTAAATCACTCAAACTCTGTAAAACTCAAGATGAGAGTCATTTAAAAGTCACTTGTCATTCTCCCCGTACAGAAAGTTTTATGTGCATGTTTCTACTACTGTAAGTGATGTCAGCTGTGTATAACTCTGCTTTTAAAATGAATGTTTGAATGAGTGCAGCGAAAGCTGAGACTTCAACGTCAGACATGGACACATACAGACATGTGAAAAAATTAGGACACCCCATGAAATAGTCATGTCTTTATTAAGAAATGTTCACATATCAATGTCCAATGTTATTTTTATTTATTTCTGGAAAAGAAAGTGATTTAATAGTAATTTAACAACAAAAATGAATGCTGTTTTACTCATCAAACAAGAGAAATAAACAAAAATGTGTATTTTAATGGAGGAAAAAGTTAGGACACCCTACCCCCTAATAGCTAGTGTTGCCCCCTTTGGCTGAAATAACTTGAGTGAGACACTTCTTGTAGCATCTACCAGTCTCTGACATAAATCTGAAGAAAGTTTGCCCCACTCCTCAACACAGAATTCTTTCTGAGAGATGTTTGAAGGGTTTTTGCATGTACGGCTCATTTCAAGTCACCCCACAGCATCTCAATGGGATTAAGATCTAGGCTTTGACGTGGCCATTCCAGGACTCTCCACTTCTTAGTTTTAGCCAGTCCTTAGTGGATTTGCTGGTACGCTTTGGATCATTGTAATGTTGCAGGGTCCAGTTCCGCTTCAGCTTGAATTTTTTTACAGATGGTTTTGCATGTTCCTCAAGCATCCTCTGATAAACGGTAGAATTCATGGTGGATTCTATGATGGTGAGCTGGTCAGGTCCTGCTGCAGCAAAGCATCCCCAA